>BLKR01000098.1:600000-882134 GCA_011170035.1 Teleogryllus occipitalis | reverse complement strand
AAAAAATTGAAAACTAAAAAAATTAAAGGTCATCGCTGTTCATTAGAGCCGCCCCTTTTGGTAATGCTAGAGTTCATTATAATAAATAATTTTAATTCTTTAATACTAATTTACAGTTCTTCAATTTAGAAATTTTATTTATCAAATTCTTTGAATATACTTTAGCACCTCCCTGCAAACTGACTTTATGTTGGAGAACAGCCGTTTTCATTATTTAATTTGCTTTACTAATAATTTGACTCAAACTCCTTTTGATTGTTGCCCCCAAGTAAGAAATAATTATTGCATGCAATTTTAAAGCTCATATATGCCGAACATTATTTTATTCCGATTCAATTTTCATGAAGGGTTAAGAACATAAAATGACCGTGTAACAATTAAATCAGACGAGGTTTATCTCGAGAAATGTTGTACCAAGATGGTGTAGCTGTTGTAATTAATGCGCCGCATTTTAATCTTGAAAATGGATTGTCACCCAGTACAAATATTTGATTCCATCGGCCTTTCGTTATCCAGATGCCTTAACTAAGCTATAGAATCGAACATTTCATTCGGAACAATTTAACGAACGTCTAGCGATCAGCATTCGTATAAACGACACAAGTGTTCTCGTAAGCGCATTACTGAAATCAAATGCTTGTGCGTGCAGTATTACTTCCATCAATATATTGTATTTTTAATATTAAAGAAAACGAAACACGTAAAATATGTTATAGACTCATTCCTATGCTACAGCTCTGCTGAACAGCAGCATACATGGGCGCTTGAACGGTTGCAGTGAATTTTGCTTCGAGTTTTTATTTACACTCATATTTGCAAATAATATAATACGCATTACTTACAGTTTTTCTCCTACAAACACTTTTGAAGCGCTCTCAGGTGCAATAGGAATTACTCCACACAACCAAAACGAAACCCCAGTTTTCAACCGTCAGTTGTGAAAAAGTACTTCATGGTAAGATGGCCTCATGTCCGTGCGTTCCACTGCGCTGAAATAAAGTGAGAAAATGTTGCTAGCATCTGCCGCTGAGGACAGGAGTGCTGCCATCGCGATACTCCCGTAAGAAAACATAGAGCTTCCAAATAACGATGGATTATTTACGATATCTATCTTGTTGCAATGACAGTAATTTCATCTAATTGACTACTTATTTATTGTTATTCGTAGTAAATAACTATTTTCATTTGAATCCATTTAATACAGCTACTCGATACTATTCTATCCGTTAGCGTTGCACTGTGGGAAATATAGGAGACGCTGAGAAAGAGCACAAATTTCAAATCATAAGGGTTATAGTGTTAAACATTGTTCCTGCGGTGAAGATTTACAGTGGTGTGTGCATGCTTTAGGGCTTTACCAAACTAAGAAGCCAATCTGCAAACTATTGATAGAATTTTAACAATTGGTCAATAATTCATTGTTCTATTAATGATTCATGGTTCGAGTCTATGTACATTGGATTTTATGTTTTGTATGCCCAACAAAATGAAATATTAAAAGGAAGTCATTTGTCAACTTCTTCCACACATTCTTAATCTTTATATGAATTCTGTGTAATTGTGAATTGAAAAGTGACTTATTATTTTAATACCTGCTTTCTAATCATATCAAAACTCCTAAACGGATGATAATTTTGGATGCAAATACTATAATATTGTTTTTAAGAATAAACATATATGATATTCATAAGTGCTAGGCCCAGCCAGTCGTCCCTAAACCAACATTTTCTGTAATTTTGTTTTCAAACAATTACCACATTTTTTTAGATCAAATCCAAAGGAGAATAATTTTCATTTTAATTACATTTTATATTTGCAATTAATAATAAAAAATATTACTTCAAAAACATTTACAAGTAGGGTGACAGAACAGATAGTGATCTTTCCCCTGAAATCGTTTCAGAAACTGCTCTGATTTTTCTTTTCAATTATGATTTATTTCTAACTATTAAAATTTCCTAGTTTTGTAAGAACATCTTACGTTTTGTATTTCATGATAATTAACGAAGATGTTATTTCAAAAGCGGTAATGGATAGGATGTCTGAATAGAAAGTTGCCCTATCCCTGATATCCTATCTGAATCTTCCTCTAATTTGTTATTTCAATTGTGATTAGTTTCCAAGTATTAGAACCTTCTAATTTTGTTGTAACTTATTACATTTTATATTTCAAAACAACATTTATACAATGTTTGATTTCAAAGCATTTATGTATTTCTGAGCATACAGGAAACATAAAAAGTGAACACAAATAGGGTTGTCTGAACAGAAAGTGGTTCTCCTGAAATACTTTCTGGTTCTTCCTTTGATTTGTTATTTCAATTGTGGTTTGTTTCCAATTAATAGAACTTTCCAATTTTTTTGGATAATGTTACGTGGATCATGTGTTTCAAAGTTACATTTACACAATATAAAATTTCAAAAACTTTTATGAATATCTGAACATTTAGGGTCTCAACGCACATGGGTGTGTGTGACCACAAAGTGGTTCTTCTGAAATCATTTCTGGTTTTTCTCCTTATTTGTAACATCAGTTGTGATTTGTTTCCAACTAATAGAACTTTCCTATTATTTTTGGATCATTTTCCATTTTATTTTTCAAAGTAACATTTAAACAAAATAAAATTTCAATGGGGAAATATTTGAAATCCTTTGTGGTATTCAATTATGGTTTATTTTCAATTATTTGAACATTATAGTTTTTCGAGAATATATGAATAAGATAACTACAGGAATATATAAAATAACTACTTTCTATGATATCTTGTTATGAAGAAATCGTTATTGAATACCTTTTATTGTTATTCTCTGTGTCTTTAATTGTGTGTTATCTTTAATAGAGTAAAGTGCGTGTGGAACCAAAAAATATCAGAATGAAATATATATGTCTTGCAATTAACGAAGTGTATTTTATAAAGGTGTGAAGCATTAGAAAAAAAAATAATGATTATCTTTTCGTCTTTAAATTACTCTTTTGGGTACAAAATGATACTAATGTGTGAGTGGAAGCACATCTAACAAGAAGTTCTAAAACTTATAGCTTACTGATAGCTGACTGAGCTACTTATGGCCCTGACTGAGCTCTGTGATTTACAAAAACAATTATTAGTCAAATATGCCAAATAGGACGGAATGGATAAGTAATTCCAATGCTTCATATATTAAATTACTCGAATAATTCTATTGTTTCGAAAATATATATCTCGAACAATTTTACTTTATTTTTTATTTTCAGACATTGAACTATCTCATGTAAATATGGTTTCGTAAAATCCTTCTAACATGGTTAATCCTATCCCTTAGAATATATGTCTTTCTCCCTCCATACGTCACATACAGTTTTTGACTGGTTTTGACTACATAAATAAAATAAATATTCTGACATTAATTAATCTAAATGACAGATACTTATAATCATAATACTATTTTAATAATTTTAACGTAAATAAACCGTGATAACCAGAGATAGAGGAAACAATCTTGAGAAATCTAAAAACTTGAATAATTCCAATATTTCGAGAATCCGACGATTAGAACAATACTCTCTCGACAAATCCAAGTGTTTTGCCTAATTCTATTATGGAGAATTATCTCGAACTATTATAAGAATACACTACAATCCTAGTGTTTTGGATTATCCTAGCTGTCTCGAATATTCCTAGTGTCACGAATAATTCTAGTCACGGATAATCTTTTCACATATGATAATCCTATTACCTATGTTAACACTACTGCTTCTGATAAAGCATCCTATTTTGAGCATTCTGATATCATCTAATTTGAATGAAAGATGATAATTATAATTATATAGCGACATGTTAATACTTTTTTGTTATTTACGTTAGTAAACACGCACTTAGCCCCTTAGCAACCAACCATCTAAATACTGCTTTAAGAGCGCGTCCATAGCAACGGCCGCTAAAATATTTTTAATGGACTCTCGCTCATTTTAGCGGCCGTTGCTATGAACACTATGGACTCTCGGGTTTAGATTTTGTCAGAGCTTATAAATCTTGGGATAATTATGACGTTGACACGAAACACAATTTTTGGGAATCAGTGTAAACAACATTTATTTTTTAATTATTTTGGTACAGATATATTGAAAGTACAATTTTTGAATTTTCCGCTCATTATAATACCGCTTGAGGTTGTTACATTTACATCTTCATTACTATTACAGCAAACCGATTCCGAAATTGTTTTGTGGGATTATGATTTATTATCTTATTTGCGATCTCCAACTAGAGGTATTCTGACTCAGCTATGTTTCAATGTTTTCGATCTTTCGTTAATAAATGCAAGCATTATGTCTTCATTTACCCCTCGAACATTCCTTTTAATTCGCCAATTACAAAATAAATCATACGTTTTCTCATAACTAGTTAGTGATTTAGAAGGCATTAAACTGGAGCCTGCAGCTTCTGCTTCCTCCAGAATATCATCTGGCACGAAAATATCTTCAAATAACTCGAAATTCCCAGACATTGTTCCAAATCTGCTTGCATTAGTAGAAAAAACATTCAACTGTCTGATCACAAACAAAGCATCCAGAACCACCAACCCTTGCTACAGAAAATCAAGAGTAATGACAATTCTGAACTCGCGAAAGTGATAAAAGTTTATCTTTAATAAGCGATAAACTAAAATAACAAAAATCATTGGATGAATGATGATAATTATAATTATATAGCGACATGTTAATACTCGGCTTCGCTATCGCTCCGCCTCGCAGTTAACCTTCCGGCTGCGTCTTTAAAGACTCGTTTAGAGGACTCGTGACATAAATATCTATTAATAAGCCTAATAATCCTAGCGCAGGCAACATAATTCTCGGCGCACTTCAATCCTGGGCCACGCGCGCTCGCGATCGACGCGACTGGAATAAAACACGTCTCCCGCCGGACGCGCGCGCTATTAACACCTATCAGTGGTCCCCGCGGTCGTTAATCAGCATTCTATCCCGCCAAATCCAGCTGTCGCCGCAAATATATGGCGCCCCACGTGGAGCAGATAAGCTTATCGCACCGGCGCGGCGGATCGCCCGGCAGTCTGCGCCCCAAGTCTTTTCTTGCTTTGGGACGCGGCGGTCTTTTTCCCCTGTCTAGTGGGGAGTGCCCCACGTTCACTGCAAGTGTGAAGTAAAAGTACGCGTGAAGACGTTGGCTGGTTGATTGATTGATTTTTTCGTGTTTCCGGGCGCGTCAACTGCTTTGATCGTTAGTCCCGTAATTGTAGTGCATGTTCCCCCGGGAGATGGTGGTGATCTTCACCCGCTGGATGGCGAGATACAGCGCCGACCTACCGTCGGCTAGTGGGGTTTCCCCCAAACGAAGACTCTCCCACCAGCGGGGCACCGCCCCAGCCGGGACAAGCTCTAAGCTCCTGACCGGTCTCCCTGAATATGTGGTAATGTAGTGCATGTTAGTGTAAGTGTGTGTATTAGGGGAGAGGATAGAACAAGGAAGAGGAAGGAAAGATCGCGCGCGGTCCGTGGTCTGTTTGGTAGGATGCTGCTCCGGCATTCGCCTGGTGTTGATCGGACAAACCACGGAAAACTACCGATGAGGGCAGCCGGCCGCTAGAATTCTCCTCCAGACAGCGACTGAATTCGACCTAGCAGAAAAGCTAGTATCGAAAATCCTGCCGGCGTCAGAGTACCTCTCGGTCAGAGGCATTGAAGTGACATCAGTTGATGCACTGAGCTACCGCTCCCGGTACGTTGGCTGGTTGTGTATCATTAAAGTATTGACATTTTTGCCCATTTTTTAATGGAATTATTCTGCTCTTGGTAACGTGCTGGCCTCGGAGAGGCGCGGGTTAGAGCTGTGTCCGAGTAAACGAAGCCGATGGCTTCGTTTCGTGTGACGGATTCGTGTGACGCGAAGGGCTTCCATGTTTGTACTGTGCGGTTGTGGCACGATTGACTTTTCATACCACCATGAATATCACCTGAATAATCGTTGGTCATTACTCCCTTGGAGTAGTGAATGTTCTATTGCGGAGGTGGTGATTTCACCTCCGGTGGATGGTGAGTCCCGAGTTCGACCTTTACGTCGGCTTGCAGGGTATTTGCTCCCGTAGATATCTCCCCCAGCTGGGCATCGCCACAGCCGAACAACAAACTGAAGGCCTCCGACTGGTCTCCCGACGTGTGTGGTAGTGTGGTGCATGTAAGTGTGTGTGTAAGAAGGAGAGACATGGAAGACGAAGGAAAGATCGCGCGCGATTCATGGCCTATTTGTTAAGCTACTTCTTCAGCATTCGCCTGGTATTGATAAAAAAAAACATGGAAAACTGCTTATCTGAGCAGCCAGACTCTAAAACTCTTTTACAGATAACGGTTGAAATCGATCTAATGGTCTAGCTAGTTGGAAATCCACCGACGTCGGAACACGAATCTTGGGATCTTCCGATCAGAGTTGCTGCAGGGATTGCAACAACGTTGGCTCTGAGCTACGTGAACTGTAACGAATGTACTGAGCCGATCACATTATACACCGTATTAGTACGGATGCTTAAATAGAAGGAATGCAAAGGCTAATGTGAGGCATGTAGTGTGCGAAATAGTCTTCTCATCCGGATTACCTCTCCTTACGACACATCTATAGACGTACCCCATGCAACACAATCTAGAGGGTGAGTGTTGTTTCTATGGCGTAAGGGAGCCGATCGACACACCGGGCTCGCTGAGCAGGAAAGTGTCTGGACGTATCGTGTTGGGACTTTGCGTCATGCGACAGGCTACTTGTGAAGCTATTTCGTTCAAATGACACCGACACCGAACTAGTGATTTGCATTACATTAAAACCCGGGGCGGGAGGCCATCGGCAGTTCATGGTTGGGGGGGGGCGGGGCTGCTACAATGTCAAAAGCCATCAAAAGTGTAGCATACGCACAAGGAAATGTATTTTTCTGTGTTCGTCTTTGGCAGTTCCGGAATGTATGAATTTAATGCGTCTGGTAAAAAGGTGACGGTGGTGATCACAAAGCAAAAGAATCATCGTAGGAGGATGCGAGGGGGACAGAGGAAGAAGCAGAGAGCGGGTCGGAACGCGTGCCGGATGGGAAGCAGAGGTGGAACGTCCTGGAAGTTAGCAGGACCATTTCACCCAATCACAAAACTGTATAGCTCATAATTTGCCGTTTTTTGCCGTTCTTAAGATGTAAAAACCAAAAATTTGCCGCGGGTCATTTTCTTAAAAAAATCGATGGTCCTGCTAACTTCCATTGGAAGTTAGCAGGACCACCCATCTAAATCCGCTAATAATGTAAGCATACACACCAGACAGTACTCCAAATTTGCCGCTTTTTATTTATAAACGATTAGTGAAGAAATCATACTGATATCTCCATTTTTTCAAAAGATATTTACAAAAATCCAAAAATAAGACCCACGTTC
Organism: Teleogryllus occipitalis; assembly: GCA_011170035.1. NCBI lineage: Eukaryota > Metazoa > Arthropoda > Insecta > Orthoptera > Gryllidae > Teleogryllus > Teleogryllus occipitalis. Next base: position 874,732 of record BLKR01000098.1, on the reverse strand, counting down.
CTATGGTGAGCGACCTCAAGAAGGACAAGACACGTTTCGTCCAAGACCAATAGCCTTAACGATTCATACTCTACGCCAAAATTTGCCTATAACCGTTGCAAATTATAATCTGCACTCAAAAAATTTGCAGCGAACCGGCTAGTTTAAAATACCCAGGTTCGAACCCCAGAATTTAAACTCTTGGAAGCCCCCTCCGCGAGGAAAAGGCAAGATACCTTCTAAACTATTACCCTTAACAATTCATACTCTATGCCAAAATTTGCTCCTAAACGCTGCTAATTGTAATCTGCAATAAAAAAATTTACCGCGGACCGGTTAGTTTTAAATAACCACGTTCGAACCCCAGTATTGAAACTCTTGGAAGCCCCTCCACGAGGAAAATGCACGATACCTCCTGAATTATTAGTCTTAACAATTCATACTCTATGCCAAACTTTGCTCCTAAATGTTGCTAATTGTAATCTGTAATAAAAAATTTGCCGCAGACCGGTTAGAGTAAAATAGCCAGGTTCGAATCCCCGAAATTAAAGTCCTGGAAGCTCCCTGCGCAAGGAAAAGAAACGTTTCTTCCTGAACCAATAGCTGTAACAATTCATACTCTATGCAAACATTTGCCCTTACCTGTTGGAAACAGTAATCTGTAATTAATTAATTTGCCGCGGACCGGTTAGTTTAAAATACCGACGTTCGAACCCCAGAAATTGAAGTCTTGAAATCTCCCTGCGCGAGGAAAGACACGTTTCCTCCTGAACCAACAACCGCAACAATTTATACTGTACGCCAAAATTTGACATTAAGCATCGCAAAATGTAATGTGTAATAAAAAAATTTGCCGCGGACCGGTTAGTTCAAAATACTCAGTTTCGAACCCCAGAAATTTAAGTCTTGGAAGCTCCCTACGCAAAGAAAAGTCACGTTTCCTCCTGAAACGTAAAAAATTCATTCATATATATACTGAAACACCAGATTGTAAGTAATTTGCAATTCAGCAAATTTCATTAAAATAACACTTTATTAGCAAAAAGACATTCGTTGCCATGGTACCTGAGTGCAATATATAAACTATGCCCATTAGTTTAAAAGCGGACGATAAGTAGCATCTGTGGTTTCGCTTACGAAGAAAGATAAACAAACGTACGAGAATTAAAAGGTAAACAAACTTATTTCCGGATCTTCATAAATTTTTTTTGCGATGTATTCTGTCCATTCTGGATTCTTTAGAACAGTTCAACTTTCTGTTTTTTTTACCCTAACTTGTACGGATGTACCATTTTATTGTGAGCAAATTTTTCAAAATCTCTTCTGGTATTGTTAGTGTAAAATATTCTTCAATGCTACTTGTATTACAAGAGCTCTCTGAATATTCTGCAGATTCTTCGTGAGTCGGTGATGGACCAATCAATTGGGTTTTATATCGAACCGATTATTCGTCATGTACGAATGCAATGTCGTTGGCTTAATTTTCCCCCCAATGCTATTTGAAATCCGTTCCCAAACACAATTAGTAGCTGTTACAATTTTTCCTTTTTATATACTCCATATTTAATACTTATAAATAGGGAACGGATTTTCATGTAAATACATATTTTTGCAGGGACAAGATACCAACATTCACTAATATTTTTTAGACTTAACACGACATTCTGAACGAATTGGAACAATTTTTATTTTACATATTTTGGTATAATTACATATTTTACATATTTTATCTATTGCTACATAGTTCGTTACATTTTAATACATTTATAGGTCGAAAATGAACATTTCACATGCGATATTCGAAATATATGTTACTTGAAAACTAACTTTGTTACTGAAATACTTAAGAAATCACGCAATGCGCTTGTATTAATGCCGGACCATCGCTATTAATTGTCAAACTTACCTCCCCCCGCCCCCATCTGCTTCTTGGAAACCGCGTAGTCGGGATCAAGGATAAGTGGATGTATGTGAAGCAGAAGGAATTCCAACCACGTGCTTACTCGTGTTTCATAGACCCCATGCGTAACGATAAAAAATCCAGATCATTGCCTTATCCCGTTTCTGGAGTTGGTGTGTGTGTGTGAGTGGGGGGGGCGTATGCTCCCTTTACCCCCTCTCTTTCTACGAAAGTATATATTTCGGATGAAACTAGCGAATAATTGCTTCTGTAGAGGTAAAATTTTCTTTCAGCCTCCCTGAATCCATATTAATATTTGATCGGCAACGTACTGTGCTCGGAAAACGCTTGAAGAATGGAATTTTAAACATTATAACAAATTTTTATTTCACATATTTCCTATTTTTTCTTACATATTTTTGAAAAAATAACTACATATGTATGTACATATTTTGCTTTTTTTGTTACAATAAATCCCGTTCCCTACTTATAAACTATTAGTTCATAATCTAAATTGTGAAGGTTTCCCCTGTTTCTTATACATTGTTCTTCCAAAATACCTTAATCACATCAAATGTTTCCCCACAAGGTACACGTCCACTCACAGCCACGCGGGAACAGCTCGTGAAACTGCTATTCAGCAGTTATAGTTGTCGTAACAATTTCAGGAAATTGAACCCTTATTGTTTGAAATATTGCAAGTGAGGATTAGACAAAATACCTGGGAAAGCTGGACATTGTTTCTCTCGAGCGACCGGGGAAAATCCGCAGGCCCAAGGAATCCCAACTCATCGGGACCCAAAACAGGAAGAATGCCAATGCTCTCTAAATCCTAAGGTTTGGAAATGCCTTTCTTTTTATACATCTTTGTTAATAATAGAAACAAAGTGTATGTACCTTTTCATCTAAATAAACAGTTAATGACTCATTTGCTACTGACATGTAAATAACAATAAAACAAGCACTGCGAGGTGTTATTTGAAGTACCATACTTGTAACATTTATAAACAATATTTGTATTTTTTCTCCCATATTTTCCTTGGAAACACCACATGAAAAAAATGACGAAACTCATGACAAAGTTCTGACCGTTCACAAGGAATAAGAATTATATTAGGTTGTATTTAGACCTCAAAATAATCGGAAACCACCAGAATCTCTTGCTTTAACCCTTCAACATGGGGTGCCGTCCACATACGTACCGGGGCTTTTAACATCTACCTGCGGGATGCCATCTGAAGACGTCATGACGCAGCTTTTCCGCGTGCGAGATGTCCTGACACGGCGTGGCCGTTTCTCTCCTCGGCGAGGGGGCCGAGCGGATGCAACCGCATTCGTAAAGGTATTTGGCGAAGGGAGTTTCTCTTCGTGTAACGGGCCCGCCGGGGCAGCTACTCGACCTAGCTAGAATATGCCTAGTGCCGAAAATCCGCCACCCTCGGGACTCGAATCCTAGGACCTCCCGATAAGAAACTCTGCCGTGTAAATAGTTCTTTCCTCTGAGACATCTCAACGGAAAAAAACACAATGAATTTCCCCCAAATACCTGTACGATTCTACTGAAATACCGGTATTTTCGTATGAAACTACCGGTATTTTGATGAGAGAATACCGGTTAAATTACCTTTAAATAAAGGTATTTTTCCGGTATAGACGTCGGATGAAGGTAAAATACCTCTATAAATACCGGTATTTGACGTCTTATACCGGTATTTTTAAAGGTATTTTGAATAAAGGTATAATAGAGGTAAAGGTATTTCTATACCTTTAAAATAAATACTTTTAAATACTTTTACCGCTATTATTTCGGTATTCGGTCCAACAAATTATTAATAGACACAATTGTATAAATTTTTTAAGAACATTTCTTCTTAAATTTCAAATATATTTTAAAATATTTGCATTATTAACGAATAATAATAAATAAGTGTAAAAACATAAAACTACTAATCTATACAGAATGATAAGAAAAATTCTGAAAATTCTGTAATTCCAAGAAACTCATTATAAACATTTCTCGGACACGCCACCCACGTCTGACAAAGCGCCGTGTGAGAGCGAGGCGCCCTGCCGCTCCGAAATCGAGCTGAGATCAGCGTCATATCCGTTGCCGGCGACAGGTCGACCCACGCGGCACGTCCGGCGTATCGTATTCCTTTCAATGTACGCAAAGACTGATAAGTGGATGTTAATCGACTCCTTCTCTGCGGTGAAGGAGCACGCTGTCTCCTGTTCTACCGCAGTGACCTGACCCAAGAGCTCGTGAAGAAAATTATTATTTATATCATGAATAACCAATTTTCACAATAATGCTTTAATTTTTCGTTTATTGCTATATATTAATTTTGACCTTGACGCGTCTCTATGTTGCCTCCATTTTACAATAGTTTCATTAGGCAACAATCGGAACAAAACATTTATTAACAATTTTACCAATCTACCCCAAAATGAGGAAATTATAAACTTCCCTTGTTTACTTGAAATTAAAATCCAATCGCCAATTTTTCAGATGCACAAATTTCTCTATCACTAATTCATTAAAGTTGCTGTTTCTCGAAGTTGCTATTCTATTGATAGCATTGTTATGTTGTCATAGTATTTCTAAGACGAGTTTTTATCCGCTTCATTGTTGAAATCGAGTGTTGGGCTTCTGAAGTGAGAAGAATCAAAGAAGTTTACAGACTTCTGGAAAAAAGTCTTGTATTTCATTTTGTAGCATTACTTGAAATAATGGTACCGCTCCTGTTGCATTTCTAAATTCGCTTCTTTTGTACATAACTTGCAACTCGTAACTCCAACTGATAACTTATTGCGGAAAATAATATTTTGTGCTAATTATTTGGTATATATGAGGTGTGGTACATATTGAAGATGATGAAAAGAAAAATAATAGTAATACATTTTAAGGAAAAGTGTGTTTTATAAACGTTTTATACACACTATATATATATATATATATATATATATATATATATATATATATATATATATATATACAGAACCTTGCCATTTTATTAGACCCAAACTTAAAAATAATGTTTTTATCATTTTCAGCACGATAATTTTTTCAAGGCACTTCTTTTGGTTAAATAATCTATCACTAAATGAAAATAGCACGTTTTATTGGAAAAATATGTATTTACATGAAAATAAGTAATCAATACACTGAAAATATTTTTTTTGTTTGAATCAAGACTTTGTATGGCCACCTTTAGCTGCTAACACAGCTTGAATACGTCGAGGCATGCTGTTTATACACGTTTCAAATTTCATTTGTATCTCTGGGCTATGTTGCCAGGTCTGATTGAGTACCCGAATGAGCTCTTCCTTGGTAGTAGGTGCTTGTTTGCTAACTTCAGATTTCATAAACTCCTAAACGTTCTCGATAGGGTTCATATCAGGAGAATTTCCTGGCCAGTCGAGAACAGTAATTTTCTTTTTAACTAAAAATGTGCTTATCCTTTTAGCTCTGTGGCATGGTGCACCATCGTGCATGAAAATAGATTTTTCTGTTTTTTGAACCACTTTTTCATTTGAGGTAGTAGCTGTGTTTTTATCACGTTCTCGTATTTTTCAGCATTCATTGTAACTTCTACAAAGTGCAAGGGTCCTGGACCCTTAATATTGATTACAGACTATACCACGACTGAAGGAGGATGTTTGATGGTTGGTACAATGCACTCTGGTTTGTATTTCTCATGAGACCTTCGCCTGACAAACTTAGATTTTTCGACCAATACTTGGAAAAGTGATTCATCTGAAAAATTCACCTGTAAAATATGAAAAATATTTACACCAAATACAAATCAACATTTAAATATAATAATAAAAGGAATATATAGCTTATAATTACTTTTTTCCACTTATCAATCGTGAAATTCTTGTATTTTTGTGCCCATTGATAACGTTTCTTGATCATGCTTGGTGTAAATTTTGGTTTGCGTGCTTGTCTTCGACCGATTAGGCCTTCTTCAGCTTATCTTCGCTGCAATGTTCTTTGGGATATTAAAATGCCTACTTCAGAAACTTCTTTTGTTAGGAATTTTTAAGGCATTTTTCGATTTTTGACACAAATATCTCGGATTTTTCTGTCACTTCTCCTTGATGTTATTCTATGACGACCACTCGCACCTTTGCGTTTAGCTTTTAAATCATCACCAAGATCGATTTTTCTTTTTATATTTTTTACTGAACTACGTGAAACTCCTACAAGTTCATCTATTTTGTATTGAGTCATGTTTTTAGCTTTCAACAAGCCGGCAATTCGACCAACTTTCATTGGCGACAAATCACTCTTTCTTCCCATTCTGAAAATTGTATCTTAATTACAAATCTACAATCTCTTAATATATACATCGAACAGTGAACAAATGTTAACAAAGAACTTACCTGGCGCGATTTCAATTAATTTGAACTTGTTTAGTCACAACAAACTATCGAATTTCACGATGCAATTGACACGCTGTCTTTTAGGTTATATAGCATTTTCTCATTGAACAGTGTTCCCAACCGACAAAATATATAATCATTGTCACAAACGCTAAAATACTATATATAAGATTCTAAACAACTACCGCAGCATTCACTGCATACAATAATTAATAATTATAACAAGAAAAATGTGAAAATTGTTATTTTTCAGCTTGGGTATAATAATATGGCAAGGTACTGTATTAATACACACACACACCATGTATACTTGTATATATAACACGCTTGATTTATAAAAATATAGAACTCGCACCAAAGTAATTAAAAATTCAATGAAAATAATTACATATTTATAACAAAATAATAATTATCAATCACACTTAATAAATTAACACTGGTAGCACTGGCACTAGGAGAAAATCAATATAGTAAAATTATAGAATTTTCTAGTTCTTACTAATAATTTTGTTACAATCTTTAAAATTATACAATGAAAGAGACAATTATTTAATTTTGAGTTTACTAATGTTTGTCGAACTAAAACTCGAAATTGCCAAGTGTTGGCCCTCCCTCCTTTTTTTTGTTTTCCTACTTCGTTCCCCAGGAAATGGATGTCCTCTCTGCCGCGTTCGACCAGAAATCAACACTCCCTCTCACCCTCTCAATCTCTATCTCTCATTACCTCTCTCTCTTTCTCTTTCTCTCTCTCTCTCTCTCTCTCTCTCTCTCTCTCTCTCCCTCTCCCATCGAGTATAAATTGTTACGGCTATTGGTTCAGGAGGAACGTACCTTTTCCTTGCGCAGGGAGATTCCAAGAGTTTGGGGTTCGAACCTAAGTATTTTAAACTAATCGGTGAGTGGCAAATTTTTTTATTACAGACTAGTGAGAACCCGTCAAAATTGGACGGTGATATCTGAGATAAATGTAAAATACTGTACCCAGACTAATGTTCACAATATATTGCATTGTTTGGATCTTGAGGGTATAACGAAGATATTCTGTGATGAGTTCCCAAAATTTTGAACACGTATGGCCCATGACCAGATGGCAATGCAATATCGGCACAAAAGTTATAGCACTATTATACTGAAGGATATTATTTCTAAAGTTTTTGTGTCATCATCTCCTATAAACAACTGTTTGATTTCTTCTGGCATATTGCTCGAAGGTATACTTATTTCCCCATTTAAGCAACACAGAGTAAATCGTTTGCAGAATTTCTCTCACATGGAAAGTACAAAGCAGAACAAAATTGACATTTCATAGACAATGACCCAATAGAAAATGAAATGACCTCACTATCACGACACCTACGCTGACTTTCTCTTTCCCTGCGTTCAGTTAATGTACGTTTGCGTCTTTTGGGGCGCGTGGACAACGATTCGGAATTCGACATAACCCCCTAAACAACTTCACTAAAGTATTACAACCGAACAAAACCCAGTGTGCGAATGTTCTCAACAAAATACACTACAGAAACAAATAATGCAAACTGTCAACACCACAATGAAATTATTACACTGAAACAAAACTTTGACGAATTGTAAACAAATATCAACAATCAAAACAAAACATCAACCAGCGTGGACTAACATCTATGGACTCATGTATATCGATTTCGAAACAGCCACCCTTTAGAAGAAAACAATTGACTACTGATACGCGTAGTATTAAAGAATGATTTAATTAATTAATTTATACCGTAAATGTTGGTGAATCAACATAAACAATATCTGATAACACATCTAGGGATCATATTCTTTCATTTAGAAGAAAAAATACAACGATCAGTTCAGTAGAAGCTCTAAACGAAGCCATGGCAGAATACCTTATTTTTTTAAAATATATAGATTACATTTTGCAACGGTTGATGTCAAATTTTGGCAGAAAGTATAAATTGTTGCGGCTGTTGGTTAAGAAGGAAACGACTTTTCCTTCGCAGGGAGCTTCCAAGACTTACATTTCTGGGTTTCGAAACTGGCTATTTTAAACTAACCAGTCTACGGCAAATTTTTTTTACAGATTACAATTTCCAACGGGTAAGGGCAAATGTAGGCATAGAGTATGAATTGCTACGGCTATTGGTTCAGGAGGTAACGTATCTTTTCATTGTGCAGGGAGCTTCCAAGACTTCAAATTCTGGGGTTCGAACCAAGCAACTTTATAGTAACCGGTCCGCGACAAGTTTTTTATTTCAGTTTACAGTTTGCAACGCTAAAGGGAAAATTTTTGGATAGAGTATGAATTGTTACGGCTATTGGTTCATGAGGTAACGTGTCTTTTACTTGCGCAAGGAGCTTCCAAGACTTCAATTTCTGGGGGTCGAACCCAGGTATTTTATGCTATCGGTCCGCGGAAAATTCTTTTATTACAGATTACAGTTTGCTACGGTTAAGGGCAAATTTTGGCATAGAGTATGAATTGTAGCGAATATCGGTTCAGGAGGAAACGTTTCCTTGCCCAGCGCAGGGAGCTTCGAGGACTTTAATTTCGGAGGTTCGAACCTGGCTATTTTCAACTAACCGGTCCGCTGCAAATTTCCTTATTGCATATTACAATTAGCAACGTGTAAGATCAAATTTTGGCATGGTGTATGAATTGTTACGGTTATTAGTTCAGGAGGCATCGTACCTTTTCCTCGCGGAGGGGGCTTCCAAGAGTTTAAATTCTGGGGTTCGAACCTGGGTATTTTAATCTAACCGGTCCGCGGCAAATTTTTTTTATTGCAGATTACAATTAGCAACGATTAGGAGCAAATTTTGGCATAGAGTATGAATTGTTAAGGCTAACAGTTCAGGAAGTATCGTGCCTTTTCCTCGCGGAGGGAGCTTCCAAGAGTTTAAATTCTGGGGTTGGAACCCTGGTATTGTAAACTAACCGGTTCACGGCAAATTTTCTTATTGCAGATTACGTTTTGCAACGATTATGGGCAGGTTTTAGCAGAGAGTATGTTTTGTTACGGTTATTGGTTCAGAGGATATCGTGCCTTTGTCTTGGAAGGGAGTTTCCAATAGTTTAATTTCTGGGATTCGAACCTGGATATTTTAAACTAACCGGTCCGCGGCAAATTTTTTTATTGCAGAATACAAGTAGCAACGTGTAAGATCAAATTTTGGCATAGTGTATGAACTGTTAAGGCCAACAGTTCAGGAAGTATCGTGCCTTTTCCTCGCGGAGGGAGATTCCAAGAGTTTAAATTCTGGGGTTGGAACCCGGGTATTGTAAACTAATCGGTCCGCGGCAAATTTTTTTATTGCAGATTACACTTAGCAACGATTAGGAGCAAATATTCGCATAAAGTATGAATTGTTAAGGCTAACAGTTCAGGAAGTATCGTGCCTTTTCCTCGCGGAGGGGGCTTCCAAGAGTTTAAATTCTGTGGTTGAAACCCTGGTATTGTAAACTAACCGGTCCGCGGCAAATTCTTTTTTTTGCAGATTACACTTAGCAACGTTTAGGAGAAAATTTTGACATAGAGTATGAATTGTAAAGGCTAACAGTTCAGGAGGTATCGTGTCTTTTCGTCGCGGAGGGGGCTTCCAAGAGTGTAAATTCTGGGGTTGGAATCCTGGTATTGTATACTAACTGGTCCGCGGCAAATTTTTTTTATTGCAGATTACACTTAGCTACGTTTAGGACCAAATTTTGGCATAGAGTATGAATTGTTAAGGCTAACAGTTCAGGAGGTATCGTGTCTTTTCGTCGCGGAGAGGGCTCCCAAGAGTGTAAATTCTGGGCTTGGAACCCTGGTATTGTATACTAACCGGTCCGCGGCAAATTCTTTTATTGCAGATTACACTTAGCAACGTTTAGGAGCAAATTTTGACATAGAGTATGAATTGTTAAGGCTAACAGTTCAGGAGGTATCGTGTCTTTTCGTCGCGGAGGGGACTTCCAAGAGTTTAAATTCTGGGGTTGAAACCCTGGTATTGTATACTAACCGGTCCGCGGCAAATTCTTTTTTTGCAGATTACACACACACGCAGATTGCTTTTTTCAACGATTATGGGCAGGTTTTAGCAGAGAGTATGTGTTGTTACGGTTATTGGTTCAGGACTTATCGTGTCTTTGTCTTGGAAGGGAGTTTCCAATAGTTTAATTTCTGGGGTTCGAACCTGGGTATTTTAAACTAACCGGTCCGCGGCAAATTTTTTTATTGCAGAATTCAATTAGCAACGTGTAAGAGCAAATTTTGGCGTAGAGTATGAATTGTTAAGGCTAACAGTTCAAGAGGTATCGTGCCTTTTCCTCGCGGAGGGGGCTTCCAAGAGTTTAAATTCTGGGGTTGGAACCCTGGTATTGTAAACTAACCGGTCCGCGGCAAATTTTTTTATTGCAGATTACGCTTAGCAGCATTTAGGATCAAGTTTTGGCATAGAGTATGAATTGTTACGGCCAATTTTTTGGGTGGTATCGTGCCTTTCCCTCGCGGAGAGGGCTTCCAAGCGTTTAAATTCTGGTGTTCGAACCTGGGTATTTTAAACTAACCGGTCCCCGGCAAATTTGTTTATTGCAGATTACAATTAGCAACATTTAGGAGCAAATTTTGGCATACAGAATGAATTGTTATGGCTATTAGTTTGGGAGGTATCGTGCCTTTTCCTGGCGGAGAGGGCTTCCAAGAGTTTAAATGCTGGGGTTCGAACCTGAGTATTTTAATCTAACCGGTCCGCGGCAAATTTTTTTATTGCAGATTACAATTAGCAACGTTTAGGAGCAAATTTTGGCATAGAGTATGAATTGTTACGGCTATTAGTTTGGGAGGTATCGTGCCTTTTCTTTGCGGATGGAGCTTCCAAGAGTTTAAATTCTGGGGTTCGAACCTGGGTATTGTAAACTAACCGGTCAGCGGCAATTTTTTTTATTACAGATTACAGTTTGCAACGATTATAGGCAAATTTTGGCGTAGAGTATGAATCGTTAAGGCTATTGGTCTTGGACGAAACGTGTCTTGTCCTTCTTGAGGGCGCTCGCCATAGGAACGTAGGTGTAGTTTTTGGTTTTTTGTAAATATCTTTTGAAAAAATGGAGATATCAGTATGATTTCTTCACTAATCTTTTATAAATAAAAAGCGGCAAATTTGGAGTACTGTTTGGTGTGTATGCTTACATTATTAGCGGATTTAGATGTGTGGTGCTGCTAACTTCCAATGGAAGTTAGCAGGACCATGGATTTTTTTGAGAAAATGACCCGTGGCAAATTTTTTGTTTTCACATCTTAGAACGGTAAAATGCGGCAAATTATGAGCTAGACAGTTTTGTGATTGGGTGGAATGGTCCTTCTAACTTCCAGGACGTCGATCCAACCTAAGTCGTGTGTTCTCTCTGGCCAGGAATGTACAATGCTTTAGCGATCACGGATTAATCGACATCTGGTATTCAGGAATGAAGAAAACTTGCTTGTGTGTTTCATTTAGAATGTTTCCGTGTATTGAAGAAATACAATTTGCAAATTGATGCAAAAAGCTGCAAATATGAGTTGACCAGTAATGTGGTTGCATGTATGCAACAAGAGGTACTAGAGGGTTCTGTACGGTGTGTTTCCCAGAAAATGCTGTATCTCAGGCTTTTTGGGAATATACATTCGCAAAAGATACGCAACGGACTACAAGAAAGCTGGCAGAATTTTGCAAGAATTTTACTGCTTAGTGCATTGCATGATATTTTATTATCTAATGTATTGCTAGTACTGTACTTTTATATTGTATGACCTAATGTACCATTAACTTTTGCGTGTCGAAAGAAACTTTTGCGTGTCGTATGTTATTTTCATTGATAACATTTTCATGTTTCCCATCAAATCACTTCTGTCAGTTTGTTGTCTAGAGTGGAAGTTATGTCGAAAATATTTTTTTCATCCTAAACATTATATTTAAAAAAAATGTATCTTCATATTGAATTATATTTGATCATTCTGTTGAATTCCTGATGCTGTATTATTGTGACGTGAACAAGAAATATGTTTGCTCATATTCCGAAAGTTAACTAAGGAGTTTGTCATAAGTACCAGCAGGAATCTATCACCTCGATAAGCCTGTGAATGTTGTGGTGTTGGGGTAATGATGAGTAGTGGTCATTGGTGGAGGTGACGCGCTCGAAATATCGGAATGAGAAAGAGAAAACCGTACTTGCTTCGTATCTAAATTTTGAGTTAGTATTGACACAATTTGCTGTAAGGAGCTAAACTATACACTTAATAATACCTTTACCATACAACTGCGATTTTTATGTTTTTCCATAGGTTTAACAGCCACGTTAGTCAATTTTTCTTAAATATGCTGGTTACTAGGTTTACCCTCGCGGTTTAGGTCATTGGTCAGCGTGCTTGCTTTTCATGACGCGACCCCGGGTTTGATTCCTGGTCGGGCAAGATTATAATGTGCGTTTTCCTTGCTATATCCCAATATATAGTGCCGTGTAACGATGATAAAATTCACTCCTCAGGTTGAAAAGACCAGAATACGGCGTAGGGATGTCTTCGTGCTAACCTCACGTACTCTCTTAATCCGTGGCCGCGAGGCCAGGACGCTGCTGGTATGCCATGGCCCGTACGCGTGCTGTCGCTCCAAGTACAGGCAGACTATGTTTTACTTATACACATCTTTGTATCAGATCACATATTAACAGTATACTCAATGTGTAAACTCTCTCATGTGTATACATTTTTCTTCCCATTTATTCTCTTTGTCTTTACCTACTCTCCTTTTTTCAACCACATCACCTCTTCATCATCAACTCTCTTTTCTCTGTTCTTTCTGTTACTCTTTGTATCTCTGTTACTTTTGTAATTTCAGCCCAATACTTCGTCGGAAATTCATTTCCATCTCCTTTCTCTAATTTTCTTTTATATCTCGTACATCTCCTATTGACCATTGTCCTCATTTTCATTCTGTCCGTTTTACCTTTCACGAAATATTCCTAAGTGTAGAAATCCGTACAAAGATTCTACATAATACGCCTACACATATCATAGTCAACATTCATTTATTTAAAGAGCTTACTTTTGAAATTCAGCTAAGAGATTCAAATACAGTATATTACATTACTCCTCATTCAAAATTCTACTACACCCTCATGTATTCCTTTCCTTTTCCCATCAGGTTTACTTCGTCTTTTTCATATCTCTCTGTTCACATCCCCATTTCTTATACGAGCCTAACTTCCGTTACATTGTAGCCGAACCTCCGAACTCTTATCATACACTCATCATTCCTCACTCCTTCTTGGGAACATCTTCTGCATGGCTTCCTTTTGTCCAGCTTCAGCCTAATTACTCTTCTCTCATCTCTCGTAAATTTTACTCTTCTTTCCTGCTGACTCCCTTGGTTCTACCCAAACCTTATTTTATTCTAATTCGTATGGCATAATCTATCCTTACATCGATTCTCTTGCTCCCAACTTTCCCTACTCAAGTTATTAATAACACATACTATTTTTTCTTCTCTCTAATGTCTCCTATTCCTATATTCTCCATCTTATATACTTCCTATATACTACATAAATCCATCTTTGATCCTTTCATCCTTCTTAAGCTCGCTTCACCTCTGTCTTTCTGCACCCCATAATAAGGCACTTACCTCTAAGGGATTTCTAATCTTCCTCTTGGATCAACCTCTTTTAAAATAGTTTCATCGACTCCCCTACATTATCCCTAGAATATACATAATTATAATTCAAAGAATTGCACATAATTGACTTAAAAATAACAATTTCGCCTACAAATGTTTTTGTCAATATCTCGGTTTTCAATATCAAATATGCTTCCGCTTCTGAGTAGCTGAGTTTATAATTACATTGTTGTTAAATTGTAACAAAATATTAAGCGTTTAGTGAGAACTCGCCATATCATTTCTGCTTTTTGCGTAATAGGGTAAATGCTGTGAATGTCGTTAGAATTTCTTGAGTTTTCTAAACATTCTAAGCAAGGGAAGACTAGATTCTCAGAGAACTGGTGAAGACAATCGAAATGGAGCCCCTAATCTGCGGTTACTTAACGTTAAATTAAGGGTTTTAAGTGAAGTTCTCATAAGAATACGTATGTGCAATGAAGAAAATGTGACTACAAGGCGATTTAATTCTTTGCCAAACCTTGTCTGCAGGGATCCTTACTAGTGACCCCTGACTTCAGGGCCCTGGTGAGGTGCATCAGTTGCATCAGCCCAGTTACGCCTAGCACCAGTATAGCTTCGAATGATGACAAGCGAATTTATACCGTATTATTGGCCATTTTGTTGCTTTCTTTCATAAAACATTTATTTATTCAGTTCATTAATACTTTTTTGTAGTCAATGGCATCATGATTTTGTTTATGCCGATCAAGTACCAGTTGTTATTCGGTTTTTGACCCCCAATCGAATCCATGATCGTCCTTGATCCCCTCAAAACTCCATTTACCTTCTGGGGGTCAATACCGACCCCGCTGAGAACCTCTCCTCTAGACAACAGTTTCATTCCTCTGGTACATTACTGGTCGAATCTCCTTTTTACTGTGCCCCAGACTAGTTTCATTACTATATTTCCGTTGCTTACGTCCTAAAAGTAAGTTTATAATAATGCATACCATTTCTCGGGAAGTGGGCGACGCCAAAGGACCTAGGCGATGTCGCGTGGCAGTTGGCACTGCTTTCTGAAAATCAGGGTCTGCGCATGCGCTGTGAACACGGCGACTCCTCGCGAGGCGGGTTCCAGCGGTCGCAGCCACCTCTACAAGGTCAACGCGACTTTCTTGGCTGATGCAACAACCCGCGAATTATCATCAGAAGGAGAGAACGCAGTTTTCCTTCCCAGAATGCTAAAATTAGCTAATGCGTACAATTTTCTAAGGGAACGTGATTGAAAAAATGATGCAACGTCTCTTAAATGAACATTATTTTTCGCAGTGGTTACTGAAATCTGATTTCCTTCTTAAGCACGTGTACCACATTGTCCGCCATTGAACGCATTTAAGTTTACATATTGGCATTCCAATTCTTACTTGACCGTATTTGTGTAACATGACAAATCTATAGTTAAAAGGGCTTTATACTAAGCAATGGACCAAATGGACATAGAACCGAAGTTGGTACTTGTGAATGTACCGTTGAAAATGCTTAAAATAAGTTGCCAGACGTGTCATAACATGCTGCTCCGTGAACACGTTTACCACTTTGTCCGCCATGGATCTCAAAGAGTAAATTATTTGCTATTAATCTCTTCAGAACATAATAACAAAACTCAAAATGATTAGCTCAGTAGTTTAAATGTTTGACAGGCAACGAATTGGGAAAAGATAATAAGTTGGTAGTTTGTTCCATCAGTCGTAAGCGCTGGAAGTAAGTTGTCAGACGTGGCAGAAAGCCAAATTTTGCCCAGCGCGTGTGGGGAAACATTTGGACGAGAAGTATGGAGATATTGAATTCGATGAGTGCAGTGAGGAGTGATCGTATGCCGTCCAATGCTGGTCCCTGGGCTGGGCTGGCCCTGGGCTGCCCGGCCAAGAGCAGGCGAGCCCGTTGACCCACCTGCCGCGTGAGCGGCTCGGCGCGGCGGTCACTTGCATTCTGGCCGCACAGTCGGCTCATACTCCCACATCCACGGCACAAAATACAAACTCGCATTTGAAAATCAAAAACTTTGAATAGTTATAGTAATAATAATAATAATAATAATAATAATAATAATAATAATAATAATAATAATAATAATAATAATAATAATAATAATAATAATAATAATAGAATGGTTGAATATCTTCCTGTTGATCCCGTTTTTATATTGTAGAAAGATGGTTCTTTTTCAAATTTATTGGACCAAATAGGATCAATCTACGATAATACGATGATATCAGGAATTAAGACGTATAATTCATAGACATTTACTATTGTCAACCGTTTGTCAATTGCTTTTGAAAAGGCACATGCCAAATGTGCGAAACGTTATGCAGCAATAAATGAATTATACGTCTTAATTCCTGGTATCATCGTATTATCGTAGATTGATCCTATTTGGTCCAATAAATTTGAAAAAGAACCATCTTTCTACAAAATAATAATAATAATAATAATAATAATAATAATAATAATAATAATAATAACGGTAATAATCAATACAGTTGGTGTAAATAATGGTATGTGACACTTGAAGCTTCATTGGAAAGTGCAGTCTGAAACCACTGTTTACACGAAACTAGCTCCATGTGCCGTAATATGAATTATCACGGCGATTTGTTGCCTTCCGTGAATCTTCTTGAAATATACTGAGAACTTCTCTCATTCATGAAATAATGCAATAATGTCTGTTTCGCCCAAATTTCTGGTACCATTATTTACTCACGGATTCTCAATTAAATTTTATATCAACTTCAAATTTTCTTGATAATCATTTTTAAGTTACGTAACAATTTTGTCAGTTATTTTTGCTAGCAAATTCCTTCAAAATCGATAAGACCACATTTAAAATAAACCTCTTTAGTTTCCTCTCAGTATCATTTATACCGTTCGTCTCTGTCATTCGTCATCTCGCTTGTTACTCTTTATACAGATGATTTAATGATTCTTCGGTCAATTCTGAGCTACCCTCAGTTTCTCTGAGTCTCTTGGTCCAATCGATTGCTAGTTTAAGTATTTTTGAAAAATTTTCTTCCTTAAATGCTTAAAAAGTTATGTTTATTTCTTATTACAAATTTTATTACGAATTTATGCTAATTTTTATTATTTTGTAAAATGCAAGGATATGAAGTCAGAATCTGAATATCTGACATGGCACACACGGTTTAATACTACTAGTTTAATCTTCAGTGTATACTCTTTCGTGCGGCCAGAACTTCTTTGCTGCTCCAAGGAGGTTTACGGCAAAGAAACTCCAGTTTGTCTGGAAAGAAAGTGGAATCATCGAGAAATGGCTTGAGTTTATCATGAATATTCTTCCTTGAACTCCTTAATCTTGGTTTTTCTTTCGCTCTATAGTTAAGTTTTCGTGTTCTTGATACTTCTCATATACTTCTGAAGGTGATTTTGTGTGACGTGGCATGTAATTCTGTTAGAATTCACCATTAATACGAGCCATTGAATACAAAATTTAAAAAATTGCAAGTTATGCTAAAATATAGTTCTTAGGTTTTTGAATCAGCCTCGAAAATGTTCTAAAATTAAATCCTTTCTGCTGAAACATGTTTGAAACATATTTGAAAACATGTTACGCGCAATTTTTTTTGATCTCTGATAAACTGTAATGTTAGTTTCGAGACTGAAACAGCTATACGCCATTTGTACTTAACTGTACTGGAACATTTTTTAAAAATTCACCAGCCTAAGGCGTTGTTGGATAATCAGCTCCAGGGTCCTCAAATTTCCTGAGCATTTGGGGCTATCAATTGAGCCTTTAATATTGAATTTCAAGAGGGAAAATGTGACTCGGTGCTACCTTCTAGACACGCGAAAGCGAAAATGTGCACGAGGGGAGAAGGATTCTGTGTTCCGTCCTTCAATGCTCTTAAAAAGCAAGGAATATACCTGGTTTTTTGCTTCTACCGAATCTAACGTCCAAAGCACTTTTCGGAGGTTTGCTCATCAGTTATAAATTGCCATTTTGCGTTTTTAAAGGGTCTGCTGTGAACTCCCATGTAAATTTAAATATTCAATTTGACCCGATAAAGTCTATTTCCGTGGCACACTAGTGTTGAATGTAGCTTTGTGATGGAAAGTAGTTGATACCGAGGCCAGATAAACTGTACATTGGCATTCTGTATAATAGAGCCTGAATTAGATACAAACATGCATTTTCACTTTCGCGAGCCAGTTTTACAATATTCGTTGTTTTTAAAATAAAGATAAAGCACCAGTAATATTTCATGTCCAATAATAAGCTGACGACTAAAATCTCGTGAAAATGCAACATAATTACTTATGTAACAAATATATGAACATCATTTGTGTAAACTTTGATGCACATTTTTATAAAAATGATAATAAATGAAGTTTTTAAATAAAGTAGAGAAGACAATTAAATTCCTAGACATTTTTTCTGTATGATAATTTCCTTTTATGCAAACCAATTGTCTCATTTTGAGAGAGAATCACTTATTAATGTTCGTTGATCTGTTAAAAATGTTGTGTGTGCAGTGTCAGTAGTATCAGTAAACTAGCTACAATTTGAAGATGTGAGGTTTTACTTGAGAATTCTTTTTTGGGAAAGAGATCAATTTTGATTGATAAAAACTAATATTATGAAACTGAAGTAAACATCACATTTGTGTTTCTTAATGATGTGGAATGATTTGCCTTAGACCCACTGTAGTCTCCCACAGTACATTTCAATGTCATCCGCACAGGTATTTGGAAACTGTTCCAAACGGAAGTCTTCCGAATCCCTTCAGACGCCTTTTCACCGCAGCATCACAGCATCACAGCATCACCGCCTTAGCAGCGTTCTGGGAAACGCTTATTCAAGTTCTTCCCCTCTATGCACTCATTGCATATTATTCCCAGAATTATAGAAAATAGCTTCATTTCATTGCACGTCACAACGTATTTCTCGAACCGGTCGCTTAGAGGAACATTAAGAATATATCAACTCGGGGAAGCAGGAGCCCATTATTACTAGTTGGTTCATGAGAGCAGCCACTGTTATTTTGGAAACCTCAAGGTTTTACTTACGTGTTATTAACAGGAGCCAGGAAGTGGATGTTCAACGACTTATGCATTTAACAGGGATTCAGAGCGAACGAATTTTTTAGGTCGGGGAATCTTCTTTTATGTTCAAGGTTAGTATTTGCATTAATGAATTGCATGGGCTTGTTTCCTTTTTGTTTGTATTCTGACGATACCTTTAGTTTTTATCACGCTTTTGTTGTCGTTTAGTGACTTCGAGCTTGACACTTTCCTTTTCAAACTTTCATACAGAAAACATTTCGAATTAGGATTTTGTCGCATACTCTCGTTTAAATTGTAAAAATGTGATCGTTATTCATTATATTTAAAATATCCGAAAAGTACAAGTATGCATTAATACAAGGGTATCATCATTTGGTGATATTTTGTAGGAAAATGAATAAAGAAATATTTTCTTGCCTTCTTGATATAATTACCATTACGCTTTGCTCTGGTACCCAGAAGTAGTAAGTCTATTAGTGAGTAGATATTGATAAGATACTTAGTGATAGACTACTTAGATTTTTTACACCATAAGTGGTCTTCTCAGCATATAATTTTATAATCATCTTAATAGAACAAATATAAAATATGTTAAGACGATTATGTTAAAATATGTGCTAACAAAACCACTTTTAGTGTGGAAAAATCCAAATAACTATGCAAGGCGGAGTCTGTGAAAATCCGAAATGTCAAAAAATGGATGGACAAAATGATGAAAAAGCAAAAACACAATGGTAACGGTAGCAAATGATATTGATGATGTAAATTAAGATATGATTGGCTTGGGATAGTAACAAGATAAGGTACAACAGGTACAGCACAGCAAGCCAATGACATTTTGTACATGTTAATCTCTCGATAGTCGAAATGTGTCTTATCATGTTACTGCCCCGAGTTCTTCATAAATGGGAATAAAACATCATTATGTAGTAACCAAGTAACCTGCGTCCTTCAGTACGTCCGTAACTCATGGTTACAACCCTTCCGGTTTATCAATCAAGATAAAAGAGATGTCATTCGACGCGTCTCGATCTCCTGGTGAAGAACTGACAATTTCTTGCGGAACCATCCAGGCGATTCTAAGAACTTTCTCTAAAATAACTATTTTTTTTTTCAACGAAAACGTGGTCTGACTGACTTACAGCACCTACGGAGTTGATCAATAGCTTATTCATTTTCTTTCGACTGGACAAATGGATTGGCACAATTCTTACGCGTTTCTTCTAGGATGTTCTGGAAGAATAGTAGAAAAATACGTATTATTGTTGGTTTCAAAGCTCCTACAGCACATTACTGAATCGCTGCGCATATCTTTTACTGCCTTTCCGGCATTTACATCAATCGTCCCGACTTGATTCATTAGATTGTCGATAATTAAACCTCATTTTGAAATGAAACAAAATACTGAACAAGTATTTTAATGGACATTTCTTCGTGTAACATTCCGTGTCCAAAAATGAAAGGGATGGGCAACCGTAATATGTTTAACATTTATGTTTATTGTAAATTTGCAAAGCACAAATAAAAATGTTTAACTTCAAGTTACCCGCTGGAGGTACCACACTAATCTAGTACACGGCAGTCTTCGGAACCCTTCAGACGTACAGCATCACCTTTTCACCGCAGCATCACAGCATCACCGCCTTAGCAGCGTTCTGGGAAACGCTTATTGAAGTTCTTACCCTCGATGCACTCATTGCCTTTTCTTCCTAGAATCTAGTATAGCAACAGTGCACACTTTCGCCACAATTGGAAATATTAACATTAACGAATGGCGGGACCCTTACACTGGTTGGTTTAGCTAATCTTCAACACCAGGCGAATGCCGGAGCAGTACCCTACCAAACGGGCCACGGACCGCGCGCGATCTGTCCTTCCCCTTCCTTGTCCTATCCTCTCCCCTTACACCCTCACTTACACTAACATGCACTACACCACCACATATTCCGGGAGACCGGTCGGGAGTTTAGAGATTGCCCCGGCTGGGGCAGTGCCTGGCTGGTGGGAGAGTCCTGGTTAGGAGGAAACCCCACTAGCCGATGGTAGGTCGGTGCCGGATCTCGCCATCCAGCGAGGGAAAATCACCGCCATCTCCCGAGAAAAAGCATGCACTACACTAACGGGACTAATGACCGAAGCAGTTGACGCGCCCGGAAACACGAAAAAACCAATCAATCAATTAATTAATCTTCAACCGCCCCTCATCCGTAACCAACGCAAACAATGTAAAATTGTGCAAAAACTACGATTCAATGCAGCAGGAGCAAAACAAGGAAGCGAGGCGCACAGAGGGGAGAATGGGGTGTGCCCCGTGTGTGTTCCGACGCACGCCGCGCTCCTCCAATCCGGCGAAGAGGCGCGGCCAGGCGCGGACGCCGTGACCGGGATCACGTCGCGAGGGCGTGCGCGCGCCGCCGCGGGCGCTGGCGACTGGCCGGGCGGGTTCGCACCCTCCCGCCCCGCCCCCGCCCCCACCCCCGCCGCCACTTTATTAACGCGCGCGCGGCGCCGGGCCGCACTCTGCCGTCCGCCGTGCACCGCTCCAAGCCGCCGCCGCGCTACGTGCTGTACCCCGTCCTTGTGGCTCCGGAAACCCCGAATTTAATGTGTCCATGAAGAGCAAAGTTGTAGGATTTCAAGCATCCTCCAAGTTTCTTCCCACCGTCAGGTAAGTTAACATACGCATTGCGACAGTAAATTCATTCTTGGTCAATTTTTTCGTTTGCGTACGATTTTTTTGTGGGATTGGATTCGTTCCATTTGTCGTTATTATAATGCTCGAGCAATATCCATACTTATAAAGTAATGAAATATTCTTGTAAAATAAAATTAATTTTTAAAATTAACTGAAAATATGACTTCAGAATATGCTGAATAAAATTTGGGGTTTTTTGTAGGGTTTCATATTGCTTGCTTTAGTGGCCACCACTTCCGGAAGTTTTCGAACTTGTTTGCTTCGTTATTTCTCAGAATGTCTTGGTAATAATCATTACATATCATTCACTATCGATTCGTACATTTACGTTATATCAGGTAGTTTAGTTTTCCAGTTCTGCAAAAATATGCAGACCATGGTAATCTCTTTATATCCACCTACAGTTTTCAATTTTTTTTCAAAACGCTTCGCCATAAGGATGAAATGTAGTTTCGTTTCACGATGATGAGGGGGTATTTCTACTTGAAATAGAAGCTTCCTTGGTGCGTTTCCTTGCAAGCGTCTGAGGGGCAGATGGTAGTGGAGAGAGCGGCGGGTGTGGCGCAGGAAGTGGGCAGAGCGGGCGGCGGGCCAGCATCGCGTCGCGTCGCGTCGGACGGTTGGGCTGGCGACCGCGACGATGCCACCTGGCGGCGCCTCCCGAGGTCAACCGGCTCGCGAGGAGGCTCGGGGCGTGGAGGGTGGGGGCGGGGGGAAGTGGTCGAACTGGTTATCTCTTTGTTCAAATGCAAAAGATTTTTGCTGCCTTTTTTATACTATTAATCCTTTAGGTGGCATCCATAAGAGGGCTTGGATTTCTGAGATCGTTATAACGATCACTAAAGGGGTCGAAATGTTGCGGGATGCAAAAAAGCGATTCTTATACCATTGATTTACTTCGTACCATATGGTTTTAAAAAAAATATAACTAATAATACTGGCTGAAATATGATTACGAGATATCCAATGCTATTTAGTTAAGTATTTGAAAAATAATTAGAATTACAAAGATAACAGTTTCCTCGAAAAAATATGTATTCATTCACATATTGGAGAACTTAAATGCTCTACAGTTGAGACTGGAAACCATCTGTTGTGAAATTAAATCGAGGATGGTGAATTGTAATAAAAAATCGGCCACCATGTAATTTGGTCTCTTTTTGTTAGCTTACTTAGATTATTTCGGCTCACGTGCTGTAGTTAGGAGTATCATGTACTGAATGTGTAAAAAGATTTGCGCGTTTGTTACGAAAGGATTAATGGAAGAGTTTAGGAATAATCTGTCTTTCTTAATGTTGGTATGTTTGAAAATTATAAGATATCCAATTATGAACAAGTATAAATGCGTTTTTTTAATGTAACGTTGTTCTCTTAGTACCATCAATAAGAAATGTGTACTTTTGTTGCAGGCTTGAGAAGAATCTCTTTACTCGCAAAGGCAGTCGAAGAGGCAACGCTGGAAACCGTCTAGAACTCCAAGTGTTGACGCAGTTGCACCACGTGCCTTAGAGGAAACGCAGAAAGCAGTCTCTGTCCTTATCAACTGACGAAGCACGTTTTAGGCAATCGCCATCATGGTTCAAGGCAGCAAGCAGGTCGGGCCGTCCCGCGTTGGAGCTTTCGACAGGGACCCCGCCGCGAGGTAAGGCAGTCACGGAGAAAGTCGACAGCCCACTACCGCAGTAGAACTGGGTGGGTTCAATTCGATTCGCGGTAAAGAAACAAAGAACTGGGATGCCACTGATTTTTGGACTTGTCTCTCATGTTTTCTCTTAAGATTAGGGTTGGTAATTTAAGCAACATTCAATAATCATTTACAAATTTAGCTCCTACGAAAATTGATTCTTGCTGATCTAAGAAGGATTTGTACGCATGGAAGTCTCCATACCTTCCAAAACTGCATTCATAATGTATGTGTGAGCAACGAAAGTATTTTCAAAATTTCTTAAACCATACGTTACGATTTTTGACGATAATTTGACGTAAACATAGGATTTTCTTTGTGAACTTTGCAATTCGTTAATTTGCATTGTCTCGCGGGTTGCGTTTGAAAAGTCTGCCCTAAATCGAAGACTACATCCCAATTTTGCATCGGATTATTAGATTTTTACTTCAAAATCAATAACTTAAAATAAAATTTTGAATCAAGTAAATGCGTTTGAAGGATAATCTTAAGTAAATCATGAATTTGAAAAGAAAAGTTGAGACAGTGTAGCTGTAGAATGTAATGGTGAAGGCTCTCGCTATTCAGTTATGAAGAATCCCGTATTTTGTGTGGAGTTAGAACAATGAGACTTTTTAAGAAGCGAGAGATAAAAACTGGCGTTCCAGAGCTTGTATCTTCTCGCCGATCGAATTGAGCCTGCTAGTGGCTGTTCGCAAATGACGAGATGTTCGCGAGGCTCGCAGAACGAGTAAGGCTGACGATTTGCTTGTGTGTCCCCAGGAAAGCGGCGTACGAGGCGGTGCAAAAGACCGAGCGAGAACGTCGCACCGCATCACAACAGCAGCAGAAGCAATATGGGGCGTGGGGGCCCGTCTTCAAGGACAAACAGCACTTCGCGCAAATGCACTTCTGCTAGGCCCCCCGCACGACCACCATTTTGCGGGAGGCCATGGGCGCTACTAACCTAACTTTCCCTTTAATCCTCTCCCCATCCCTTGTACCCAAGCTTCTTAACACGAATTCCCGCCAGGATTGTAATCGTTTTGATACTGTATCTTCTTTTGCTCATTTAATAATAGACGGTTTAATGATGTATCATGTTTCATCTTTTCATTGTCATGTGAACACAATGTGCCATAAAATTCTGTCACATGCGATAAACGACTGTAAATCAGCATTGTGTTGATGTATACTAGTCCCCTGTCAGCTTCTCTGGCAAATAATGGTTTGTTGAATATTGTTAACTGAATATTGCTAAAGAAAACGTATTTATTAAGATTCAGGAATACTATATTTTAATATGTCCGACACGGATGTGTATATGGGAAGATTAGATCCGTGTTTGTTAAGTACAAACAATAAATTAAAAATATTTTAATTTTTTTTCTTTTTTGAATGTTTTCCTTTTTCTCCATCTATCTGCCAAAATCTTCTCGAGAAGAAAAGGGTACATTAATTTTACTTTATTATAAGTATCTGTACAAAACATGCGATGATACCAAAAGGTAGCCGAAATTGCTTATGATGATTTCTTCAGATTATAAATGGTCGGATGAGTCTCCTTTCCTTGAGCAGTAGATGTCTTCGCAGGAGACATTCTCCGATGATAGCAGCCATTGAGAGACCTATGCCTGCAGGCAACGGAAAAAAAATTTAATTAATAGGAGTCAGAAGAACTTATGTGACCGAGAAAAAACAAAAGACAAAGGAAGATATATCGAGGATGTTACATAAATGATACGTATTTCACAGAAATGTCAAATCGATTTTATCTTGCTTCTAACCTGAATGATGAAGTACATATTTCTTCTGTTGCGTTTTGTAAGTATAATATATTGGAGAAGTAAAATGATCGCAATTATCCTGATGGATAATGTACTATTTCTGTAATTTTATATCATATTTTTATGGTCGTGAGTTTTGGATAGAATAATAGTTTTACTCAATAACTTGATGACTGTATGAGATACCTCTCGAATAATAAATATAAATTACCTTAAATATGTTTTAGGTGCACTGCTAAAGAAATGTATTGGTTTTGACAAACATCGTTGTTAGGGTGACATTGTGGATTAGATTGACATTTCCTGGTATCGGTCTTTTCGAGTCCCTTTTGTTCTCTTGCTTCAGATTCTGTCATTAAGAGATGCGTAAATAGCCAACAATTTGCAGATATTTAAAGACAATAATAATAATAAATATTAGTTAACCATTCTTGTGCGTTTGTATTTGCTTATTGGATTTCATTGAAAACTCGTTCGTTGTCAATAGTTAGCTTTTAAATTTTGCCTCGTTGATTAGGGAATACGAAATTAATTAAATAAGATATTATAGTATAGATATTATAGTATTTAATACAAATGAACATTGTTTTCAGAATTTCAAGAAGAGGGTATGCTGAGAGATTATTTACAACACTTCGTTTAGATTTTGGAGTTCTCTTCGATTTCACGCACAAAAAAGTCAAATTCTTAATATATTTCATAAAATTAGAATATTTCTAAGTGAAAAAGTCAATTTAAGTATAAAATTATGTTTATCATCGAGAACCGTGATAATGGAGAAGGAAAAATTTCATTGCTGGGTGATATGTGACGGAAGGGATAGGGAAGAGTAACGAAACTTTTGGCTAGGACCTACTCCGCACAAATGGAAACAATGAGAGAAGCATTACACTTATCAAAGGATTTTATTGAGAGAAGGAAACATTGTTCAACCAATGAATATATTTTCAAATTAATCTGAAGAAAAACGTATTCGTTCTCGTGATAACATGCAGGTGCCTCAAGAAAGTCCCTTCCGACCCAGACTTGTTTATTAAAAAAAATATGAAATATTATTCATTGTCGTATCAGTGATTTACGTTTTACAATTAGTTGTCCTACGTGCTGGATACTAATGTTTTATGTGAACGACCAAACAGTAGGCAGCTTCTACGAAATCTACGCTAGAATGAATGCATGTTGGAAAGCCTCTTTTTATGTAAAATCGTATTGTGCCAAACGATTTATCTGCCATCAACAATCGTGTAATTGAAGCAGGAAAGATCACGTTTTTTTATAAGACGAAGTCTTGATCACTGACTAATTGTCTATTTACATCTCCCTCGGTCATCTTTTGGAAACAGCGTTTGTGAGATATTCAGGACTCAATCTGCGATGCGCATTTCTAGGTCTCCCGCTACGTGACACATTTACGTCACATTGAAGCTCTGCGATTGGTGACTCTCAAGACTGGGGATAAGGAGAGAAAGAGAGGGAGCGAGAGAGAGAGAGAGAGAGAGAGAGGAGAGAATGGGGGAGAAGAGAAAGAGAATGAGAAAGAGAGAATGGGAGAGAAAACGAGAAATGAAGAGAATGAGAGAGAGAGAGAGAGAGAGAGAGAGAGAGAGGAGAGAATGGGGGAGAAGAGAAAGACAATGAGAAAGAGAGAATGGGAGAGAAAACGAGAAATGAAGAGAATGAGAGAGAGACAGAGACAGACAAGGACAGAGTTATTCTCTCTACATTTTTACTCTGACTCACAAAATTACGAGCAATAACGTTGAACAATGTACCTGGTACGACTCAATCAGGACGGTGTATATTAAAAAGTGTATCCCTTTGTATCCGATTTTACTTACCAATTCTCTCTACTGGCTAATCATACGTAACCTGCAATAGATCATCGCAAGTAAAGCGTACGTATCATTAATTTCATGTGTTGCTACCCGTCTCTTTGCGACTCGGACATTTTTGTTCATGGTATGCCAATAATAGTTGCCTTGAATGGGACCAACAAGAAACCTTGAGAGGTGGCTCAGGGTATCAACTGATGTCACTGCAGTACCTCTGACTGGGAGATCCTAGTGGTGGCAGGATTTTCGGCACTAGCTAAACAGCTAGGTCGAATTCAGACGCTGTCTGGAGGACAATTCTAGTGGCCGGTTGCTCTCATGGCACTTGATCAATACTGTGGTTTCTCGAAAAATACCGGGCGAATACCAGGCCCGAGCTATATCCTAACAAACGCGCCATGGAGCGCGCGCGATTCCTTCTCCTATCCTTACCTCTTACTTACACTCACTTACACGTATATGCACTACACTACCACACATGCCGGAAGAAAGGTCGGGAGCTTAGAGATTGCCCCGGCTGGGGCGGTTCTTTGCTGGTGGGAGATACCTATTTGGGGGAAAACCCCTAATTCCGACGGTAGGTCGGCGCGGGATCTGACCATTCAGCGGGGGAAGATCACAGCTACCTCAAGAAGAAATCACATGCACTATACTTACGGGAATAATGAACTTGGTCATTGACGTGCCCGGAGTCACACGCCAGCAACATGAAATGAGAGAGGGTGAGGGAGGAGGAGGAGGCGGAGAGGGGTTGGAGCGCGTGCGTCGCCACCCACCCAGGAAGAGCATGAAGAAGGAGCCCTGCATGTCGTCCAGGTTGACCTTGTGCGTGGCGGCGTCGGGGGCGGCGTCGCGCGCCGGGGTGCAGCGGTCGCCGCGGGGCAGCGCGTCCGCCAGCCACTTGCCCAGCAGCCCGGCCTCGCGCAGCGACCGCAGCCTGCGCACACCGCGCGCTCGCTGGCTCACTTGCTCTCTTGCTCTCTTGCTCGCTTGCTCGCTTGCTCGCTCGCTCGCTTGCTCGCTTGCTCGCTTGCTCGCTTGCTCGCTTGCTCGCTTGCTCGCTTGCTCGCTTGCTCGCTTGCTCGCTTGCTCGCTTGCTCGCTTGCTCGCTTGCTCGCTTGCTCGCTTGCTCGCTTGCTCGCTTGCTCGCTTGCTCGCTTGCTCACTTTGCTCGCTTGCTCGCTTGCTCGCTTGCTCGCTTGCTCGCTTGCTCGCTTGCTCGCTTGCTCGCTTGCTCGCTTGCTCGCTTGCTCGCTTGCTCGCTTGCTCACTTTGCCCTCGCCAGCGTAGAGCCCCTCGATAGAGAGAGTAGAACATTTATTTATTTATTTGTCAAAAACTGTATGTGACATATGGAGGAGAAAATCATCTGCGCACGCTTTCTTGAGTTTCAGAATCCCTTCCCAACAATTTAACTATTTATAGTTGAAAGATGAAAAAATAGTAATAATAATAATAACAACAATAATAATAATAATAATAATAATAATAATAATAATAATAATAATAATAATAATAATAATAATAATAATAATAATAATAATAAATTTAAAAAAGCGAGAGATTAACATTTCAAAAACTAGATATTTTCGTATCCAAATTATAGAAAAATTTGTAACGATAAACGAACAAACAGATTTGATTTTTCTGTATTGCCAACAAAATAGAAACTCACCCTAAGCTCTACTATCACTACAAGCAAAAGGAAAGCTCAACAAAACGTGCGCTTAGTGAAGCTACATTTACGTCCAGAAGCAAATCAAGGGGCCATCTCGGCATTTGCTCAATGGATCAGGGAAACTGGACAAAAACCCGATCGAGATGGGGGTTCCTTTGCGCATTCCTTTGCGCCGCCGATTCCGCTGAACTGGAAATCATTAATTTCTGGTGAACTGGAAACCACCAATCTACCTAAAACCGATGATAATATACTGGAAACTCTCCATAAAGCCTTCGATTGTTATAATTTGCCCTCAACTTTTGAATGCTGCCTGTTGGGGCTATGGGGTGACAGGATATTACATGGCGGCGGCCGTTCAGGTTGCGCTACTCTCTGTATCTAGGGACTCTACGCCAGCGCAGAATGAAGCGCTGCTGGCCGCTTGCAGCCTGCCAACGCAAGCCTGTACGTGGAGTAGGAAGCAGTGCTTCACAGTCTGACTGCGACGAAAGGAACAAACCACAGATGAATTCTGTGTGAGGACAAACTATGATTTAATATTAATAATCCCTCTCTCGAGCGACATGTTACATGAGTATACGATACACCTCACGATACATCTCGACAAATTTCCAAATTGTTTATAATTAATTTACGAGCATGTCGAACCTTAGAATCGATTCAACTTTGAATTTTGCAGTTCCATCGTTTGAAAATCTGGTATTTACACAAGCTTGTGGCCGTATTCAGCAATGTTCGGGACATTTATTGGACACGTTTCTTGTCGTGTCATTTCAAAAGAACAATACTAAACCGTATTTTTTCATTTTGTAGATGCTTCCTACTCTATACCTACATACAGTATCTAGAACGTGGTGACCTGATGCAAGCAAGAGTAATCTCTTATTCTGCCATTGGCAAACTTGATAGTGATGTGAATAACAAAACATAGATATAAAAAAGATATAACAATTATCTATCAAAATTTACATTGATATGCGGTACAATTCTGAGAATACCCAAAAATAAAACAAGGAAAGTAACAAGATTTAAATATTATAACACAGTGACAATCCCCGTTCTATGTGGAATTGTGATCTGGACCCCAGTGTTTCAATTAAATATAGATTACAGAAATAAGTGGGTACAATTTGAAGAAAAAGAATTGCTTCAATTTACCGGAGTTAATTTGAAATAAGTCAAAATGTAGAGGGAAGGCATAGAAAAATACTAAAAGAAGATAGATGAGTTCGAAACAGGCAGATGCATAATCCTAAAAGTTAAAGAGTAGAAGTGAACATCATTTCTTCAGGAGTTACTGTTTTATTCTATTCCTATTTTCCGCGAAGAGAATGAATAGTTCATTTGACTTCCATTTGTGAAGGTTTTTCATATATCAGTTGTTTTTCAGACCTTCGTAGTCCTACTTGTAATTGGTTACCTTGCTCGTCTTTCCTCTAATCGTGCTAGTGAAATCAAAAGTTTCCTTTTCATCCTAGTGATTTTTGAAGTTGAATCAGTCTTTTCATGTCAAAACTTGGAAGGGAACAATTTTGTAATCCTTATTGACACAGAAATGCAGCAGAGCCACGCTACAATATACTTCTGAATTAATCACAGAGTGTTGTCTTTTACATACGACAACTTCTAAGAGCTACTATAAATTCATATTATCGTCACGTGAGGTTTTCTTATATTTTTACTGTTCCAGACTTCACGTAGGGTGCCATGTTTTTCCTACAATGAACAATAAACATTTGTTTTTGGAGTCGCCCCACTTCTTCTTCCTAGGGCTTTTATCCAGCCGACAGCCGGTTACCCTTTACGCCGCGATGGGGCGCATATTCGACCATACACTACACATCAACACACTTGCGGGCTTCTCTGATCTGGTGTCAGCAGAACGCGAGGCCCTCCGCGACAACACACACACAAAGTCAAGGGACAAACAGCCATGCCCAAGGCGGGACTCGAACCCGCGACCCTTCGGACCGAAGAGTCGCCCCTCTTGCAGTTATCAAAAAATCTCGAAATTAAGACGTCGCCTTCCACGCAGTCGGCGCACTGTCAAGACAACATAGCACGCGTTCGCGGCGAGAGAAAATGAATCGTTTCGATTTCTGACTTCTCTTCGAAGGAATAAATGAGTTTTATTCTATATGAGCGGGAGAATTTTATAAGCAGGTCCGTTTCCTGCGGGAAGAAAATTATTAATCATTGAACCTTAGGAAAATGCCGTAGTAATATAAAGGGATGAATTCTACTAGATTTCTTAACTATAAGAAGATTCTAATTATTACGAAATTCCTCATTCTCGTCCCGACCGTTGAACGGAGCACTTCGTTATCAGCAGTCGCTTTCGTTAGCACTGGAGAGGCCAAACCAGACTAGTCTCGGTCTTCTAAGTGCAAAGTGTTGTTCTGTATTTTGTCTGTGATTGTGTTAACTATATTTTCAAACTATTCAGTTTTTTGTGTGTGGGATAAGTGATTATGTGTAGCAAAGTGTCATAAGTCTTCAAGTGAAAATAACTACAAACCCGACTTCATAATTTGGCGTAGGCCAGAGCAAATCGGATTCTCTCAACATATTAAATTCTGACCCAAGAAGTGATCTGATGTCGACTCACCTTCTACAATTGTCATTTGAACATCAGCAAATTTATCAGCAAAACACGGCGTCACAAAACATGCATCCCCGTGCAAATGGGCAACACCACGTCTCAACAAGTGAAGAATTCTATCTACAAAGTGGAACGTCCTCCAACGGAAATATTAACTCTGCTTCAACAGTAAGTGATGGTACATTAATTTCTCAGGCAAGTACATTCACGAATATTCCTTCACCTGCAGCTCATTCGTCCAAGAGACAGCGTAGTAACAGTGACCCAAATGCGCCAGCGAAAAAAATCAGTCAAGATCAAAGTGCTGAATACTCAATTCCCGCTCGCAATAGTTTCAGCTACTTACAAAATCTCAAAGACTTTGAGGAAATCAATGGGATCTCCCCAGTTTTTGTGTATAACATTGACTATTTCACTTATGTCGGGTCGAGTCGTAAGCAACCAATGCTAAGCAAGAATATATTCAAATTAAACCCATCCGAGTTGTCTATCACCATGCGATTGTCACTTTGTTTACCTTTTGCACTCCACTGTAATCACTTTGTTTACCTTTTTAAGATAAAAATAGTAATTGTTTTGGGTCCAGGTTAAAGTTCGGAACACGGCACACCCTTAGAGAAGCGCGGCGGAGGCGGGTAGGGGAGAGCAATGGGAAGGGGACGGGGTAGAGGAGGGGAGTCTTAAGCCCTCCCTCAAATTACGCTAAGCGCTCTGATAGAAATAAAAATCTTACCTATAGGGGATTTTCATTGCTCGCCCTACATGCACTTTGTCTCCACCGCATTTTAATGCTGAAATTACTTTAAAAGGCAAGTTTTCTCGCTTCGCTCGCCCGGATCCAAGTCTCGGCGAGGCTCGTACCTTGGGCACTCGCGTTTACTATAAACATCCTTGAGCCTATCCATCGCATAATTACCAATTCACTTTTATACGAAAGCACTTTGTAAGAAAACTTCGAATTCAAACTGCTGAAACGAATTCGAACGATGAAATCTTTGTTTATTAGATTAGATTAGATTTAGATTTATTGTTAATTCTGCAATTAAGTGTAGTAACTTGGTGGCAGAATATCTTAACCTTACATGCATTAAACTTAGATTCACTAAGAAAAAGTTACAAAAAAAGTAGTTAATTAAGATAATAATAATAAATAGTACATATCATCACCACGCAAACCTTACTCCACTTCACTGCACACTTATCACAGACACATCACGATCGCAGGCAGCACTATTTTCTAATGGAGCTCCGACTAGACCCTAGGACGTCACTAGACCCTAGGACGTTACCTCCCCTAACTTAGGACGTCCCGTTTGTGACCAATTATAATAATCGCTTTGCCACCCCTCATCCCCTCCACCGTGGATTTACCCCTCGCCACAGCGGCGCGAAGTGCGGGTTTAAACGACTTCCTTAGATTGTACCGTGTTCTAGACTTCAACCTAGGTCCATAATAGCTCGTGAGTATCAATACAATATTAAAATGTGTCGTTTTGGTAATGTTTAAAACTCTGAAATAGAATCTATTATTAAAAAATTCAGTGCCGAAAAACAGAAAAGAAACAGCAAATGTGTGGAAGCAATTTCAAAAATTTTGTGAATGAAAATACTAATACACATCACAAAATACAAATAAAGAAATTACATATTTTAGGCATTAAATATGCGCAGATTAGATTATAAGTACACAGAATATGAATCAAAACTATGTCGAACGTAACAAGCACAATTGTATGTATTTAATGACACGTGTTCAATTCATTCAAAATTGACGAATCCTGCAGCTAATTTAGCTTGTACATCTTCCATTTCAAGTATTTTCACGGAATACCAATACATGGAAAACTCAACTTCCCACAACTGTCATAATTAGGTTTTTAATAAATTTTCTTGTAAGTAGCTTTGTTATATTTTTTTGAAAGTTTTATTACCACAAAATCGAAATATATTTGAAATCATTTTCTGCATTAAACTGTAATTCATATTTTACTTGGTTATAGTAAGTTATTCCAGGAGGGAGTGATAACTCGGAGCTGAATGAAAGTTTCACATATTCCGGTAGCAATTGTGAGTAATATTTCTCATTTTCGTAATTCCTGTGATTTTAATCATCCATTCCATTCTCCTCGCTACGAGAGTCATTAATTTACCGGCTATCACATTTCTTCTCGTGATATTACTTATGACAATCTCACCGAAATTCACGATCTCTTAAAAAGAACCCTAGAAGGTGACTTTTCTACCGAGTTAAAATTTCGCTAGGTTAACCTTGAAACCGAAAACTGCGAAGAATACAGACTTTTAGTGAATGTACTAAACACTAACAACAAATCCTTCCATACTTTTGCAGACCCATTATCCAAAAACATATCTATTGTAATAAAAAATGTTCATCAATCCTTTACTGAAGATCAAATTCTCGCAGAACTTATATCGAAAAACTTTCAAGTTGTGAAAATGAATAGACTTCATAATAAAGTACGCTAAACAATTCCTGTCGTTTCTGTGATAATAGTGAAAGAAAATAGGTGGCAATATATATTCAAATTAGATAGACTGTGCAGTTGTTCGTGTCGAACAGCGAAAACGTCACCCAGGGTCAGTTCAATGTTCAAGATGTCAAGACAATAATCGTACCACAAACTACTGCAATAGAAAAATTCACTGTGCTACTTGTATAGGTAATCATGTCACTAAAGACTATAAGAAACCGAGTAACTTTATACCAGTATGCACTGGTCAAACGAATGGTCGCAGACCAAATGTAAGATTGAGTATTTGTTCGGACTCTGACAAATTTGTAAATTCTAAATTATAGAGAAACGGCAAGGGAGCAAAAAATCCATCTTCAACCAATAATAATAATAATAATAATAATAATAATAATAATAATAATAATAATAATAATAATAATAATAATAATAATAATAATAATAATAATAATAATAATAATAATAATAATAATAATAATAAAATAGCCAGTCCGGATAGCCGAGATTGCTAAGGCAGTAATGCCGTGGCGATCTCGGACGGATGGATCACGGGTTTCGAGTCCCGCCTCGGGCCTGAGTGTGTTTGTGTATATCTGTTTGTGTGTGCCGTCCATTCATCCTTCATTATCATTCCATCTTCCATCCCTCCAGGACTAACAACCCTGGGGTATAAGACCGTGCAAGAGTGCCTGAGAAAAGTGCCTGAGCCCGTGCAAGTTCATGTATGCCTGGTCCAAGACGGCCGATTCGCGAGAAAAAAAGATAGTAATAACAAAAATAATTTTACTTACCAAGCTTGGGAGTTTCCTCGCCTAATTGCCACATAACATTCCTAATTTTAATCTCTCAACTCATTCACAATTTTGGTGTATTCTATTGTTTTTTCAAAAATTACAGAATTTTTAAAAATATCTCTCACTCCATTAATATGCACATTTCCATCGATTTGTATACATTATTGTATTTGTGAGTGAAAGTACTTCAAATGATTTCAAATGAAGGTTTTCGCAAAATCATTAGATTCCTGTGAAAAAGAGCTTCAAATTTCACATTCACAGTAATGAAAAATCGTCATTTTCTTAAAAACGGCTTACAATTTTCCAATGAAAATTGCTATTTAGGACACCTTTATAGCCTTCTTTAATATTCTTAAAATATAATTTATATTCTACTATTTAAAAACCGAAAAGTTGCGAAAACTTCAAAAAAAAATTTGGGCCGCAATAGATTGAAGCAGGCAAGAACACACACACACACAAGACTGTTCAGTATCAGTTCACACCAAGAAAATGAGAAAACTTTATTACGAGAAAGTCTGTGCCATTCTGTAGTACCTCTAGCTTTTTATCTAAATTGACGATATTGAAACAAGATATTTGTTAGAAAATAATTTGTTAGAAAATAAACGATGAAAAAAGGCGATGAGGTGGTATGTCAAGGCAATTGTAGCAGTGTCAGTAAATTCAAATTTAAAATAGCAAATACGCATATCTTTACTGAGGAAGAGAAATCAGAAATTTCCTCATCATTTTCTATTCGGTACTCTCGCTTCACCATTGGCTCCGTACACTATTCTAAACTCTGTTCGTTGCAATGTGTTGTGTCACAGTTCGAACGTACTCTTAAGATGAGAGTTCGCCAATAATATTTAGTGGAAAATTGGTCAACTTCATTCCTGGAGTAGAAGAGTGAATGTTCCTTTTAATCAGCAGAATCTTCAAACTCTTGGTCTCCTAGCTTAAGATTGTAATACGTATGCTCTATATTGAGTGAACGCATGGAATTCACAAGATAACAAAGCATTTTGGATCATATTGTAATAGATGTATGGCACATGAGTTACACATTTGTTACGATCTATCGAAGAAATGAGAGAAAGTTCCCAAATTTGCGAAGTACATTTACGTTGCGAAATGAGTAGGTACTTACTCATTGTTTATTAATTCTAGGTAAGGATTTTCTTTCGACACGATCATCGCCACGTCCTCCTGAAGAAAGTCTTCTTGTACTGAAAAAGAGCATAATTGATTGAAAATAGAAAACTGGCCTCAAAATTGAAAAAAAATTAACGATCTTTTTATTATTTGTGAGAATCTGTAGAATCCGTAATCTTGTTAATTTACCATGAAGGAAGTTTCCGTAACTTGTACATTTTCTTGAAAACAACAACAACAACAACAAAACAACTAACTTACATTGAGAATTAGGAGGTAGAAATATGAATAGTCTTCAGTTATTTTGAAAATTATTTTGAATGTGCCAAAGCCACGTGGGAAAGCGAAACATTGATTTACCGAGCGCTGACGTGACACTTTGAGTTAGTCCAGAAAGTTAGGGTAACAGTTTCATCAAAACGGGAATAAATACATTTGTTTTTAAACATGATTAAAGTGAGGGATTAATTACACTTTTCCTATGTTGAAATGTGTCTTTAATCCTCCAGGGATTAAAGTGGCACTTTAACCCCTCCGGGATACTGTAAGTCTAAGAGAATGCATAAACGGAAGTTAATACTTACGTAAGTTCAACAATAAATACTGATTGTCACAAGCTTCTTTAACAAATCTGTAAAATATAAGCTTTTTAAAAGTCTTAGTTTCTTGGCGAGTAGTCTTTTTCATGTCTCTTCAAAAATCCAATCAATTAACAAAATCTAAAAGTATCAGTAGCAACGAAAGCGTTGAACACGTATCGTTAACAATTCTTCCTAGATAAATACTCACGTACATATTTAGAAATATCAACATTGTCTTTGACACGTGTTACCCTCATCTTTGAATAAAACCTCCAATACGATGAAGACTTTTGTTTTTGATTTATTGTTAAAACATTCAAGTACAATATCGTCTGAAACTTTTCTTACTTCCCTGTCATATGTTCGTGTGTCGTGTGTTCCCTCCATATGCCGAAATATTCGTATTTTTTTTCGTAGATAGGCCTCGATTTTTCAGAGAATAATTTTGAAACATCACTTTATACTTCTTTTATGATATCATTAGGAAATTGTTGATATTCATCTTCAGAGTCTAAATAATACGTATTGTTTTTTAGATTAACCCTTTGTGTTCTTACGGGACTTAAAACACTCGTGACTGGGAGCGGTAGCTCAGTGCATCAATTGATGTCAAATTGATGTCACTGCAGCGCCTCTCACCCGGAGGTCCTAGGTTCGGGTCCTGACGACGACAGGATTTTCGACACTAGCTTTTCAGAGATGACAGTCTTTATGGAAAGGAGGAAGGTAGATTTGAAAAAAGAAGTGTTTAATATAGTTTTCAATGCTGAAATACTTAGTGGTAACAGATACACTGTAGAAACACTACATTCAAGCTCGAATCATTCTTCGTTTGAAGTATAATTGAGAGAAAATGGAAGAAGTTTGTGAAAGTGCTTGGAAAGTGTAGGAAAGTTTTGTTCCATTATCAGTGAAAAAATACTTATAATGGCACATATCCAAAATATTATTTTCATTAGGTTTATCAGAACGCATGTTTGCTCACTGTGACACAGAAACTGAAATCTATTCAGAGATATTCAGCAGGAAGTTATACCACTAAAAGAACTGAGGAGATCTGCAGCACTGGTATTAATTTCTGAGATGAAGCCACCTAAAAAGTAAACATGCATAAAAAGAAGAAAAAATTATTTTTCAATGACTGACACACAACTGTCTTAGGTATTCATTGGCCTGAGTATCATGGCAAACGTGGATGATGCAAAATGTGGCGAACGAAAAAAATTGAATCAAGGTCACATTCACAATATCCGCATTGCAAATAATTTATGCGCATTAATAAACAATTTTTGGAGTACCACGAAGTAGGAGTTTAATAAAGTGTACAAATGTACATGAAATATATCAATTATAAAAATAATTCAATTTACTGTAATTGCCTATCACAGACTCGTGTCAATTCCTGACGGGACTTCTAAGTCCCAATCTATAATTTTGCATTAAACATTTATGAAAGAATTTGAAAAAATTGCAATGTTATTTGATTCCATTTCCAACAATATTTTACAAAAATTGTGAAATAAGGATGACGAATTCAATATTCAGGACACAAAGGGTTAAAAAGTTCTCTATTCTTGCATACACAATGCAAACCAGCTGAAATCACAGCCACCACTCGCGATGTCACGCTAGGGACACAACTGTTTTCCCTCGCAAATAAAACTCTACTTAAACCCCTTGTTATATAAATAACTATTCTAATATAACTAAAATTATATAATTAAAAGTTATATAATCTAATTATTCTGTGCTGCGCGGTCTTGCAATTCAATTCTACTGAAGATAGCGTAAACACTTTTTTAGACAGCCACTAGTAGAGTAGTTACATTTAACGCACGCGTGCCAATAGTTCAATTTTTTGCTCTTGTGCTAAAAGTGAGATGATGTTCAAATGTTCAGATAAGACTGTGAATGTAACTAGGGAAACAATATACTTTCGTCTGATTTGCTAGACTTTGTTTTAATGTAACATGGTACCCAGTTAAGTGATTTGTATACTTGAGTTAAAATAAAGGGAAGACAGCAAGACTGTCTAAAGAATATTGTATGACGCACGTGATAAAATAAATTTTATTTTCCTCTTAGTAATATGCCACTCGGCCTTGTGTCAACACTTCCTATTCGCAAAATAAAATGTCAGTTTTATCACTCGTAACACTTTTTTTTAAAGGATTCGCAGCTAAATTTTTGTTCTCATGACAAATAAACTTATAATTTACGAGAACGTATTAATATACAATTTTCATTTATTTCCCGGGAATCGATTCCTTGTTTATGTATGCCATGCTTAAAACCGTTCAACATTAACATTTTTTCTTAAGTAAGCGATACCAACAGGATTACTTGGTTTATCGTTTACTGCTACTTTTAGACCAATTTCCAAAATTGGTTATAGGTTAATATTTGCATTATTATACAATTTAGAGTGACGGGTATGCTAACTTGCATTGAAAATTAGCGTGAAATGTTTTTCTTTTAAAGAAAATCCCCGGCGAATGTCTTATTTCCACGTCTCTAAAACCGCTTTTCATCTGCGCCAACGTCTGGTGCATACACCGGGAGAGGTATCTCAGGGCAGCAACCGATGTTACTGCAGGGCCATTGACCGGGCGGTCGTAGGTGCGAATCCCGACCGTCGCGACAGTGGCAGTATTTACGACCCTAGATATACAGCAAGGTCGAATTCAGCCGAGGAGAATTCTAGCAGCCGGCTGCTCTGAGAGGTAGATTTTCCATGGTATCTCCGACCAGAAAAATGCCGAATGCCGGAGCAGTACCGTATCAAACGGGCCACGGACGTATCTTAACCCCTTACTTACACACACTTACACTGACATGCACTACAGTACCACACATGCCTGTAGACCGGTCGGGAGCATAGAGCTTGTCCCGACTGGGGCGATGCATCGCTGGTGGGAGATACCTGGTTGGGTAAGGCCCCGATAGTCGACTGGTAGGTCGGCACCGGATCTCACCAGTGACCTCCCGAGGAAAGCACCTGCCCTACACTTACGACTAACGACGTGAGCAGTTGATGCGCCCGGAAACGCTAATGAGTCAGTGAATGAAGTGCGGTGCGTACCGAGCGCGAAGGCGCAGGCGCCGGTGGCGCGCGCGTGGGCGTAGGCCAGGCGCTGCAGGCGGAAGCGCTGGCCCAGCAGCACGTGCGCCCCCGCGCGCACGCGCTCCTGCAGCTCGCGCGCGCCCGCGCCACCGCCCGCGCCGGCCCCGGGGGCGTGCCGCTCCGCGCCCTCCAGCAGCGCCCGCAGCCACGGCTCCTCCGCCTCCTGCGCACGCGCCGCCCGCGTCGACGCTTTACACTCTGAATGACTTCCTTTCTATTATGTACTATTATATTAAAAAAAAATGAAAGTGGCCAGGCCGAGGAGCAGGTCGAATGGCCTGCCCCTCGCCACCAATAAAGACATTTATTTATTTAACACTCGCAAATTTATTTTCTGAAAGGCTGTTCAAATCTTACTCAGGAGTATTTTTTTTTTTTTTTTTGCTTTTATTCAGAGGACAGACGGTTACCCTTTACTTCCGATGATACGTAGATTCGACAAAATATTAGACACCAACACACTTGCGACCTCCTCTGATCTAGGATCAGCAGAACGCGAGGCTCCAGCAAACGAAGGGAATTAAAATTTTAAACTTGTAAAAATAAATGGAGGGAATTAAACTTAAAACTCTTGTAAAAGCAAATGGAGGGAATTAAAACTTATAACTCTTGTGAAAACAAATAAAGACAAGACTCTTGCAAACGCAAACCCAGAGAATTAGATTTAAATATCTCGTAAAAGCAAGTGGAAAGAATTAAATCTTAAAACTCTTGTAAAAGCAAATCAAGGGAATTAAAACTTAAATCTCTTGAAAAAGAAAATGGAGGAAATTAAAACTTAAAACTCTTGAAAAAGGAAATGGAGGGAGTTACAACTTAAAACCCTTGTAAAATCAAATGGAATTAAACTTAACTCTCTCGTAAAAAACATGGAGAGAATTAAAACTTAAATCTCTTGAAAAAGCAAATGGAGGGAATTAAAACTTAAAACTCTTGAGAAAGCAAATGGAGGGAGGTACAACTAAAAACCCTTGTAAAAGCAAATGGAGGGAATTAAACTTAACTCTCTCGTAAAAACAAATGGAGGGAATTAAAACTTAAAACTCTTGAAAAAGCAAAAGGAGGGAATTAAAACTTAAATATTTTGTGAAACCAAATGAAGGGACGGGATGGGGCGTGGCGCACCTGGAGCGCGCGGTGCAGCGGGCCGCCGTGCAGCAGCCCCCAGGAGGGCGTGGCCCCAGCCCGCAGCTCGCGCGCGCCGCCCGCCGCCGCCTCGAAGCGCGGCACGGTGAGGAAGGCCACCAGGTTGCCGCTGTACGTGCTCACCACCACCAGCACCGTCAGCCACCACGCGCCCACCACCAGCCGGCCGCTCGCCGCGCGCGGCACGTACATCCCACCTGCCAATTACAGCTCCGACTACTCCACTTGTGAAATAGGAAAACCAATAGGGTTTAATTAACTGTACACAGAAAATGCTCCAATCAGGGCGGCATATAAAAAAATCGCTTTTTCTATCCGATTTTACTTACCGCCCCTTCCTACTGGTCAATAATAATCTGCGACTAATCTATCTGAGGAGGCGGTATGTATCCATCACTGTGTTGATGTGCAATGAACAGCGTACGTACTATAACATAACCTCTTTGACTTTAACATGTTTTCAGTTATTTTCAACATTTGACGCATTTTGGAACTATGTTGGACGTAAATTCATTCGTGGAATAGTCCTATTAAATTCCACTCGTGGTTTGGAAATTCGCAGATAAATCCCCTTCTCGCTTCGCGAGTCGGGGATTTATCGACAATTTCCAAAGCACTCGTGGTACTATCTGTGATAAGATGGACCTAAATGAGTGCAAACTAGTGGACTAAATATGTTCAAAATATGGAGTAAAATATGGACTAACAATTGAATAAAATGATTAAATTAATGAAAATGTATTAACCAAATGTTTGAGTGTCATGAATAGAACTATCAAAGGACTAAATTTTCATATTAATGGAAGAACAAGCTTAAATCATATATTAAAATAGACTGAATATTTTTGCGTCGCTGAAAGTTGGTTCCTTAATTTTTTTCTGATAATTGACCATTTACAAAGGAATGAGCTAAAATCATTTAAATGTTTAAATGTGGAATTACCCTTTGGAATATTGATTTGGAGCTAAAATGCGTCACAACAGCAGAAGAAATAATGGAGACTTTCTTGAATCTTGCAATATATTCTGGATCTACTTCCAAAACTGAATTAAATTGCACTATACTAGAAGTTAATAATCTTTCAAGAAATATTCTCCCATATGTAATATGCAACGTATTTCAATTCAAATATTGAAATATGCAAATAAAAATGAATTTTACTTAAATTTGGAGATATAACAGGAGAAATGGACAAATATGGAACAATATGGAAAATATGGAAAATATTATGTTTCATATTATTTCAATTGTTTTAAATCGTAGACACACAGCAAAATGTTGTATGTAACTAATGAACAAACAGACATGTAATTACATAAAAACGTGTTTTTTGTACCTTTGACGATTAATTGCATTTTGCGGAGTTACGTTTTACAGGTATTTTTATAATTTAAGTTGCTAACTTATACATGTAATTTCAGGAATAATTACGGCTTTGATCATTTTGAATTTGCCTTTCATTTGTGCATATGATTTAGCTGTAAAAACGTCTACCGCATCACTCACCACTTCCCGCCCCCATCATAGCGTTCTAAACAAAAGCACAAGCGCTGTTAAACCTAGAATCATAAATATCGTTGTGTTGATCAATTTTAAATTGTTTATTCTAAATGAATTAAAATTTACAAGCAGGAAAACCGTTAAGTAGTTACTAACATAAAGCAATAAATAGAGAGCATTTTTCTGTGCACGTTTTGTTAGAGAATATGTGTTTCTTCGACACAACCGAATCATGCACAGTACAAATAGAGATGACATAATGTGTAACTTAAGTACTCCTTATAGATTATCAAAAGTTGACTCAGCCATTAATTACCACTGGCGTGGTAACGTATAAAGCAAAGCAAAGCAAAGCGTCTGTACGATAGGTGTCCAAGTACAATTATTACCTTTTTTTCACTTTCGCTCTTATCCTTAACTATAAGCTAACCATTATTCAAGTGTTGCCTGATTATTCTAAATGTTTGGAACATGTGACTGAATGCTTTTCGTGTAGAAGGTGTTGGTTTAGGAACTGCAGATCCCGACAGGCATTTTTCTTGTCATTGATCATCTCCTTGGCATCTTTATACGTTTACGCAAACTAAGGACATCATGTCGAGTGTTTGATTACTTATCGGCCTATACATGTATTTGAACAATTTAGATCATAACGTGGTTGCGCTAGTAAAGTACGAGTGCTTCGTTTTTCGCTTTGCAGATGCACATGCGCATCTACATAAGAAATTGATATTTCTAATTGAAAATTCTATATGCAGATAACATTAAATTGTGCTGCAAATTGTGATGAAAAGAGTTTAACAAATTACTCAAAAGAACGTATTGGCCCATTTGACAACTTTTAACGACTAATATCAGTACCTAGCGCCTGAAAAGAAGCCTGTTAGTTCGTCCGTGAAAATATAGCAATTAAAATTTCTCGCCTCTCAAGTCCATTCTGTGTCGTTATTACAACGGGCATTTGAAGATGTCTCATTAAACGTCTAGTTG
The DNA here is from genome assembly GCA_011170035.1 of Teleogryllus occipitalis. Taxonomy (NCBI): domain Eukaryota; kingdom Metazoa; phylum Arthropoda; class Insecta; order Orthoptera; family Gryllidae; genus Teleogryllus; species Teleogryllus occipitalis. The sequence continues at coordinate 831,764 of BLKR01000098.1, read as the reverse complement.
AACTGAACCTTGACATGCTCAATTTCCTTTGCATCACACACTAGCAGACAAGACAAATGCGTAGTTATCGGTAAAGTCACGGAGAAAATGATTTTCATGAATGTACATGAAAGGATGCTTTCAAGTAAAATGTAACATTTTTTTTTCATTACTCCGTGTATCATGTTTTATGTTTCATTACTTTTTGTGTACTTACGTGAGGCAACACTTTACACTGTAGTGTCTATACAGGTTGCCTATCGTACATTGTCGCAGGGGCTAGACACTGACAGCCGTTCAAAGTTACCAAATCGTCAAATCTACATTTTTGAGAGAATTTGTGAAAAAATTTCGGCGTCGCAATTTTTCAACCTTTATAGGAGACTATTTCCGTCCTGTCATACATACGTTGAGACGTTACTCATTTCTCCAAATACACCAAAGAAACTCCTTCCAGGAGCAATGTGCGCCCGCTTGGCTCGCGTGCTGCACGGCCACTCACCTTGCTGCAGGAGCGCGCCGTAGGTGAACCAGAGGCAGGCGGAGAGGCGCCGCAGGCTGCCGGTGGTGAGCCCATGGAAGGGGTAGAAGGGCGAGCGCGAGTGCACCGCGTTGAGCGCCCCCGCCGCCGCCAGCGCCCCCAGCGCCACGCACACCCACGCCTGCGCGCACACCGCCGCACGCCGCACCGCTTCGCTCACACACGCGCACGCGCCTGCCCCCGCACGGCTCTCTCACACTCCCCCGCACGCCGCACCGCACCGCTCACACACGCGCACGCGCCTGCCCCCGCACCGCTCGCTCGCACACGGGCACGCCCCGAATGGCTCTCTCACACTGCCCCCCACGCCGCACCGCTTCGCTCACCCAGGCGCACGCGCCTGCACCCGCATGGCTCTATCACACTCCCCCGCACGCCGCACCGCTCGCTCACACACGCCTACCCCCGAATGGCTCTCTCACACTCCCTCGCATGCCGCACCGCTCCGCTCACACACGGGCACGCGCGTGCCCCCGCATGGCTCTCACACTCTCTCGCACGCCGCACCGCTCGCTCACACACGGGCACGTTTCTATCCCCGCATGGCTCTCTCACATTCCCCCGCACGCCGTACAGCTCACACACACACACGCGCGCACGCGCCTGCCCCCTCATGGCTCTCGCACACTCCCCCGCACACCGCACCGCTCGCTCACACGCCTGCCCCCGCATGGCTCTCTCACACTCCCTCGCACGCCGCACCGCTCACTCACACACGCGCACGCGCCTGCCCCCGCATGGCTCTCACACTCCCCCGCACGTCGCACCGCACCGCTCACACACGCGCACGCGCCTGCCCCCGCATGGCGCTCACACTCCCCCGCACGCCGCACCCCTCGCTCACACACGCCTGCCCCCGCATGGCTCTCTCACACTCCCCAGCACGCCGCACCGCTCGCTCACATATGCGCAAACGCATGCCCCTGCATGGCACTCTCACACTTTTCCCGCACGCCGCACCGCTCGCTCATACACGCGCACGCGCCTGCCCCAGCAAGGCTCTCTCACACTCCCCCGCACGCCGCACCGCTCGCTCACACACACACACACACGCACGCACGCTTCTGCCCTCGCATGGCTCTCTCACACTCCCCCGCACGCCGCACCGCTCGCTCACACATGCGCACGCGCCTCTGGTTGATTACTATGATACCGGGCACGTCAACTGTTAGGGTCATTGGTCCTGTAAGTGTAGTGCATGTCTTTTTCTCTGGACGTGGCTGTGATCTTTCCCCGCTAGACGGTGAGATCCAGCGCCGACCTATCTGTCGGCTTGCGTGGTTTTCCTCATCCCGGTATCTCCCAACTGCGAGTCCCTGCCCCAGCCAGGACAAGCTCTAATCTCCCGATCGGTCTCCCGGGATGTGTGGTAGAGTAGTGAATGTAGGGATGACGTCAGGCCAAGGAAGTGGAAGGAAAGATCGCGCGCGGTCTATGATCCGTTTATTAGGGATCTGCTCCGGCATTCTCCTGGTGTTGATCCACTGAAAACTACCGATCAGAGCAGCCGGCCCCTAGAATTCTCCTACAGACAGCGGTAGAATTCGACGTAACTAGATGACTAGCGTCGAAAATCCTGTCACCGTCGGGACTCAAACTCCATGCCCCTCTAGGGTTTCTCAGTCTACCACACATGACGCACAGCTCCGTTCACACACGCGCCCACGACTCTGCTCGAGCTTTCTGAGACTGCCCCGCACCACCGAATCACAACACGCGCCCGCACCAGGACTTTCTCCCTCCTCTGAATGACACACAAGATTTGATAAGCTCATTCTTCAAAGTATCTCATCATGTTCTTCCGACGAGATCACCGGCTGAGGTAGATCAGCGCAACATGTGTTTCTACTGGAGCGACTTTGCCCGGGAGGTTCTGGGTTTCGAATTCCGATAGTGGAGGATTTTTCAGCATTAGGTAAATACTAGTTAGGTGAAATTCAGGAATCTGAAGGAGAATTCTAGCGTCCGGCTGCTACGATTTTTCTTTTCTTATCCATGTTCCTTCCGTTCCCCTCACTTAAAATTATTTACACTTAAATGCATGAATTTAGGCTACCTCACATGTCAGGAGACGAGTTGGAGCTTTGAACATGTTTTGGCTGAGGCGGGAAGGGAGGGCTATCGGAGATACCTGAAGGAACGAAATCTGCGCAAACCGACCTGTGGATTGTGCCATATCTCTCGTTCTGGAGAGAAAGGAACTCTGCCACCTCCCAGGATATAACATGAACTACACTTATGGGAGTAATAGCCTTAGCAGTTTGCGCTCCCGAAAAAAATCAAATTTTACAAAACTATAATTCGTCTTAACTTACGCTTTCCCAATAAGGTCCACATCAGCCTTTACTAATCTCAATTCTTTACACATTTCAGAATAAATTTCTCCGTAAAATAAAAAAACGTTTTCTGGATTATCCGAAATGACCAACTTCACCGCAGAGTTGGAGTTTAGTTCATTCATAGAACATCTAATCCGCTCTTTTTTCCTACGTCTGTCTTCGGTTCCAAATGGAAACACCTGTCCACGAGGAAATACATCATCACGCTTCCCTAAAATTAAGGATCCATATCCTCTCGATGTTAATATTATTATTTCTTTCCCCTGTAACCTTACTCTACCATTGTCAACCAAAATATACCTGTATTGACCGAAATTTAAGAAAATTTAACATTGAAGCAGCCCAACTTAATTTATCTCCAATGTAACATTGTACAAAAACTGAAGAATATATATTCTGGTAAAACTGATTCTAATAAACGTAAAGCTTTAGGTTTTATTAGTAAATAAAAATAAATCAAAGAATAAAGTTCGTCCATCCGGGCTTTTTCAGTCTATCGCTACAAGATACACAAGTATTGTTCATTGATCGCGGAAAGTATCCCATCATGCATGTCTGTCGAGAGATTGTGTAGAGCAAAACTGACCAAGGAGCTGGATTCAGAGCATCGTGGCCCGAAAAATGCCAGGGACATCGCCGGGACTATTTCGTCCATTCACTCTCTCCCCATTTTCTTTCCCCTTTCCTTTCTACGGTCGGCCCGCTGCACTTCCTTCTATGAAACTAGCCTTCTCTGATCTTGAAGTATTGCTCAAGACACCGGTGACAACGTACAGTTGCCTGGGCGGTGGTCCTTGGGTCAGTGTTCTGGAAAGGTCTGGAGTAGAGTTTGTAGAAGTGCTTCCGAGGCTCTATGCCTGCACCTAGAGATTTTGATTCTAATATTTGCCCGTTGCCCAACTGTCTGTTCAAAGTATTGCCATGCGAACGAATGTGTTGTTCTTCGATTGCAATGATATTCTCCTGTAATTTATGAGAACTCTTTGAAGTGAGAGCTCTCGAACGATTTGATTTTCTCACGCCTCTGGCGTATTTTAAAAAGAAGCAAGTGCGTCATGGACGCATTTAATTTTTTGTTTTAAAAAATTATTACAAGCAAAAACGGAACATGCGACTCTCTAGGAACTGAGACGAAGGAGTTTGCCAGCACTCCATTTAATAAAACGATGGAGTTCAGGTAAAGAGAGCTAAGTAATAAAACTGGGTTTGAAGAAAAATTGAAATAAAATTCCCCGTGATCATTGTAAAACTGAGAATATTTCAAAAATATAAAATTCACTGTATTTTAATTATAAATTTTTGGATGTACATTATACATTTTGCCATTACTCCCAAAGCAACAAAACTTTACCTCTATAAAATGTAAATTAACTCTGTTTACCCGAATTGCATCAAAATGATCACTACGTTTCGGCCTCAAATTATTTATATGAGAAAAATAATAAATTATTATTGATCTAGATCTTAAAATGAAACGACGAGATTCAATGATTATATAGTTTGAGATTTTCTCGCCCCCATAGGCGATTTGATTCACATTAAAATCTTTATGACTCTATTACTGTCCGGCAATTACCGCAACCACAGCATGTAGTAAATACTATATTACCGCGTAGATGGAATCGAAAATCTCCCCCAACGGAAATCGAACTGAAGGCTCCTGATTTATTGAAGATCTGTGCTGAATACTCTTGCAGCCAGAAGAATGATATACTTGCCACGTTGCCATCTCTTCCCCCCTCCCAAAGTACACATGTGGAGGCGGGAATTTATTTTCATTGATCGAATACATTAAGTTACTGCTTTGCTACTTACTGATTATATATTTTAGGCTACTGCTTTCCAGCTATATGGATTGATTGATGGATTAGTGATTCGAGCGCGTCAACTAAGGAGGTTATTAGTCCCGTAAGTGTAGTGCATGTTTTTCATCAGGAGCTGGCTGTGATCTTCCCCCACTTGATGGCGAGATCCAGGGCTGACTTGCAGTTGACTAGCGGGGTTTTCCCCAACCAGTGGTTCCCATCAGCGGGGCACCGCCCCAGCCGGGAAAAGTTGTAAGCCTCCCGGCATATGTAGTGCATGTTAGTGTAAGTGTGAGTGTAAGTGGTGAGGGTAGGACAAAGGGAGAGGAAGGAAAGATCGCGCGCGGTCCGTGGCCCGTTTGTTAGGGTACTGCTCCGGCATTCTCCTGGTGTTGATCGGAGAAATTAAGCAGCTACAGGGACGGGGTTTATCTCAATAACTAACTAAAAATTTAATTTAATCTAATTGTACAGTTAAAAATACGTGCAATATAACATGCCTAACTTCCCGGGTAAAAAAGAATTCTTAACGCATTACTGAGGAATGTTTTCTTTTCTGATTGGTTATTTTTTCTCCATTCACGCATCATTCATGCTTGTGCAGCATGAAGCGGCGGCGACTCACGTCTGCGGTGAAGGGGAAGAGGAAGAGCGCGGCTGGTTATATTTTTCTCCATTCACGCATCATTCATGCTAGTGAAGTATGAAGAGGCGGCGACTCACGTCTGCGGTGAAGGGGTAGAGGAAGAGCGCGGCGCGGCCCAGCTCGCGCGGGCGCGCCGTGAGCAGCGTGTAGCCGGCGCAGCCCAGCGGCCGCGTGTAGCGCACGGCGCCGCCGCCCACGCCCCCGCGGTGCACCACCGGGAACGCCCCCGCGCCCAGGAACACCTGCGCGCGCAAGCACAGCGGAGCTCCACAGGGCAGGCAACGCACTGGGGCTTCACGGGGGGTGGGGAACAGCTTGATTGGTTGATTTTTTCGTGTTTCCGGACGCGTCAACTGCTTTGGTCATTAGTCCAGTTAGTTTAGTGCATGTTTTTTCTCGGGAGATGGCGGTTATCTTCCCCCGCTGGATAGCGAGATCCGGCACCGACCTTTTTTTTTATCTAGGGCTTTTATCCAGCCGACAGCCGGTTACCCTTTACGCCCAGATGGGACGCATATTTGACCATACACTAGACACCAACACACTTGCGGGCTCCTCTGATCTGGGGTCAGCAGAACGCGAGGCCCTCCGCGACAATACATACATACAAACAAAGTCAAGGGACAAACAGCCATGCCCAAGGCGGGACTCGAACCCGCGACCCTTCGGACCGAAGCGCTGAGTCGGTACTCGCTCTCAGCCACCTCGGCCATCCAGGTCCGCTCCGGCACCGACCTACCGTCGGCTAGTGGGGTTTCCCCCAAACCAGGACTCTCCCACCAGCGGGGCATCGCCCCAGTCGGGACAAGCTCTAAGCTCCCGACCGATCTCCCGGAATATGTGGTAGTGCAGTGCTTCTTAGTGTGTGTGTGTGTGTGTGTGTGTGAGAGAGAGAGAGAGAGAGAGAGAGAGAGAGAGAGTAAGGGGAGAGGATAGGACAAGGAAGAGAAAGGACAGATCGCGCGCGGTCCGTGGCCCGTTTGGTAGGGTACTGCTCCGGCATTCGCCTGGTGTTGATCGGAGAAACCACGGAAAACTACCGATCAGAGCAGCCGGCCGCTAGAATTCTCCTCCAGACAGCGACTGAATTCGACCTAGCTGAAAACCTAGTGTCGAAAATCCTATCGCCGTCAGGACTGGAACCTAGGACCTCCCTGTCATGGGCGCTGCAGTGACATCAGTTGATGCACTGAGCCACCGCTCCCGGTTCTCACCTTGTGCGTGCGGACTTCCTTGACGATGGCTTTCCAGGGGATCCTGGCGAGCGACTGGTCCTCCCACTCGTCGTCCAGGGGCTTCAACAAACGGAGCAAGCTCAGCCTGCGCGCCGCGGGGCTGCGCGGGAGGGGCGCTGCGCAGCGCGGGACTCACCGCCACGGGCTGCGAGCTGTCGTTGCTCAGGCTGCGCCCGCCCTCGCCCGGGAAGTACAGCTTGTAACTGCAGCCATGCGCACGCGCACTCGCACTTACAACTTTGCTCTTTGGGAACATATACAAGAGGAACGTATTTGTGGTATGATAAAGGATCCTTCAAATTTTACACGTCCTACTATGCGCCAAGCAAGTCTCTCTGCAGTGGCACCAGTGAGTCACTGACAAGATTGGCTGCTAGCGGAGAAATTAAACTTGGGTTTCTGCAACCTGACTGATGATAGCTGATCAGCTGTTACGGTTTCGTCCAATCGGGAGCTTAAGCGTCACCATAGTGACATCACTGCGATGACGTTTTAGCTCTCGACTGGATGACTGTAACAGCTAATGAAGTGTCATCGGCAAGGTTAGAAAAAAAGTAAATTTTGGTGAATCGAACTGCAGCTTGTAACAAATGAAAACGTGAATTGAGTACTCACCACGATGGAGCTATGAATATAGGAAGATGGCATGACGTCACAAACTTAAAGCCACCTCCGCCATATTGGTGAACCCAGAAATCTTTCAGAACAGACAAACTGCGTGTGAGTGCTCTGGGGCTTGTAGCCGTGCTCATGTTCCGTTGTGTTGTTTGCCATAGTTTTTAATATTTAAAAGCTTTGTTCAGAATAGCTAGCTTTTTGTAACAGTTCGTTATGGTCACTTGTGTGGCAACATCTGTACAAACCGTTTGGGAAAACCGAAAATTACTTTCGACAGGTATGTAACTACGCCATGTAATTTGGAACATTAAGTAACTTTGTAAGTTATTCGTGAATTTTTGTGATTTTTTCTTAAGGATATCCTGCATATCAAAGCCATAGAGCATTGTAGATTAGAGTTGTACGAAGAGACAATTGGCAGCCTAGTAATTACAGTAGGTTATGTTCGGCTCTTTTCCAAGAACACGATTTTGATAGAACTCCTTTATCGTGTGTATCGGGTGTTCTTTATTGTGGGTGTGTGTGGGGGGGGTGCATGGTCATAGTCGGCCTACACACTCCTACGTCACAAGCAACTAATATATTGTTAGGCCCGTAGTAACAGAAGGTTTTGATTTGACAGATGTTTTGAACCCACCAATATGGCGGACTGGCTTCACTTACTGAACACAGAAGACGTTGATAACGACACCTCCATGTATTCATAGCTCCATGCTCACCACAATCATAATAGATGCTAGGAATGTTGTTCCTTTCACTTGTTTTCCAGTGATCTGGTTGTTAGGAACATAAATGAAATTTGTAATAGGAGCTTCTTATTCGGCTCGGAGCGGAGAGACTTTTCTGGCTCACGTTATGTGTGGTAATGTTTTCCAAAGCTGTAATTGTAATGTAATGTGATGTAATGTGAGCTACGCTCTTTGTTTCCTATCTTCAATGTTTTGTAATCATGAAATAGTTACTGTTTTGCATTTATCGAAAAATATTAGAAGAGGGAAAACTGCTTTTCTCAAACTATGATTTTTTCTTTCATCTATAATACTCTTCAGACTTAATCGTTAAGTATCACATTTCGAGACGAAAGATTTCACAATATGGAAAGAATGCTCCATTGTAGTCTAATTCATTTTAAGAACGAAAAATATTTTAGACCAGGCAGTGAAGCTGAACGTTCACGACAAGTTATTTCCGATTAATATACCATTCGATTAATATATCTTCGTGTTTGCAATTTATTTCTAACTATTCTACTAATTTAAAATTATCTTCGTAATACAATTTTCAAAGGTGTAATAGAAAAGCTTTTAATAACGCAAAATATAATTCTTCATAATCCACTAGAACCGTTGATTTATCGTCAACTCACATGAAATTAGAACGAATTCCAGCCGCTAAATGTAACAGAATACCAGGAAAGATGGAACTTGAACCTTGTGTGTGTTCGTCTGGAACACACTACTCTAAGTCATTGTAAGTTGTTGACTCTAAGTCATTGTAAATATATTTCAAAGTAATTCGATGGACGATAAATGTCACTAAATATCACCAGTAACATTTACACTCATTAGTAGAATACATGAGTACTTTCCAAATATTTCTCATTATTTTGACTCTATTTGCGTTAAATTTGATATTTTTTCTTATGCTATTTTGTATATCTTCCGTATAATTTCACGGTGTGAATGCAGATATGTATAAGTACAAAGTTAGAAAAATATGTCCTTGATCAAAGAAAGGAAAAAACTACGAAGAAACCTAAACAAACAATATGAATGGCAGAATTTTGAGTTTCTTCCTTGAAGAGTTAGGAATACAATTAGGCTCTCATTCTAATGTGGAGATTAATGCGTTATTTCGATCGTCTCTATTTCCCCCAAAATACAAGGAATCGTGCATGGTGAAGGAGTAGAAAGCCAACTCACGTGAAGTTGAGGTTCTTGGCGAGAGCGTCGAGCACGTGGGGCACAACGCCGCGAAAGTCACGTTTGCCGTCACTCTCGTTATAGGAGATGCTCTGCCACGGCGGGTCCTGTTCAAGGGAGGGGCGTCACCGAAAATGTATCTAGGATTTATCCATCTCCACATTATTTTACTTACCATAGAACATTTATGTTGAAAATGTTTCCTCCCTTACAAAACAAATTTAATTTGTACCCAGTAAAGTTAGATACGTTAAACCCGTACACTCTTATCTTGATTGTTGGTATTTGTAAACTGCTGTCTCTCTACACAAGATTGTTGCGCAATCAATAATATCGAACTTCAGCCACATTTGGCACTATAATACAAAGAACAGTTTATTTCAGTTATTTATTTATTTATTGCCAAAAGCAGTAAAATATTTATCTCTGATTTCTCGAAAAACAAAACTAAATGTCTTTATTTTTTCAAGACCGAACCCCATATCCACATAAGCTCGTTGGATCAATGAAAAATAATCAAAAACTTGATGCATATTAATGGTTACTGGTCCAGCTGAGGACAGTAGACAGTTTTTGCACCAGGTATCGTAAATCGATATTTTGTACATTATTCGCAATCACATGACCTGTGTCGAGAGAAGTGTAAAACGTTTTGCAAGTTTCGTGCTAAGACCTCGATAAATGGAAGTAGTTCTGAACTGTGTGCTGCAAAAGCTAAGTTTCCTTCGTGTCATATTCTGTTCATTCGCATTTTACGACTAGAGTTTTCTACCAATATGATGTGGCATCATGTTTGCATCACACTCTGCCGCGACAGTTGCAAACAAACTACTCTTACATTTATCGTGATCGTTAGACTTGTATAGTACAGGATTAGACTCACATGAACACACACGATAATTCTAATATTTTGATTAAACTCAATCGTAACGTTAGAGTTCGCGCACGCGTGTAGACTTAATAGTAGGTTTGTATCGTTTACATCGATACAGTGCTTCACGCTGTGCAAAAACTACCTATTTACTTTGAAAAATCTCGATCTCATCACTTTACAGACCTACTCCGCAAGTGGAAAACTGAGTTGCAGCTAAGCGCAGAGCAAGCACGCAAGTACACAGGATCTACCAACACTTTACAGACACCCACGCTGGAGAAAGAACAAAACACAAATACCGGAAAAAAGGGTAACAAAAAATGATTATGAGAACAGTGCCCTTCATGAAACTAATAAACATTGCGGATCGTCTGTCCTTAATTCCTATATATAAACTATTAAAACACCTACTATCAAATAAATAAAAATCGCTTTCAAATACAATTATTTGGAACACCCATTACCAAAATTCATTGTACAGCTAATCAAAAATGAAAAGGAAATTCAAATTACCGTTAGAAAGTATCATAAAATAGTATACAAATAAGGAAGTAATAAAAAATGCATCAAAAAATATTTAATAAGACGACCAAGACAAAAATTGAAAAAAAACTGCAACACAGAGCGTTTCAAGGCCAAGATACTGACGTCATGAACAGGGATACTCAGAGAAAACCAGGGGTTTGAGGCAGTTGATCCACGGGAACTTCTCATTTCAAAGAAATATTTCCCTCCTTTCCCAATTCATAGACAGAATTCGTTTATCCCTGCATCATAAATAACTTATAGGGTTAAATGTGGATTAGAGACAAATATATATATTTTTTTTTATTCCAACATTATAAACATTATAAATTTTCGGTTGCAAGAAATCGTTCATAATTGGGCATTTTACAGCACAAATGATGACATATTAGATTTTACTGCACGAATGCGATTTTACTGCACGATTCAGCAAATCGCAGCAAGAGAATCGGGGGGAAGTAGAGTTAAACGGAACAGCCCACCATCGTTTTCTCGCACAGATATCAAATATTCCAAACGTCACAAGAAAGTTGTTTCGCAAAATTAAATTTAATTCTCTTACAATTTTATAAAGCTGTTATACAAAAAATAGCGTATGCAACTCGTTTATAATGTTGCTTTATTGCATTCGTACAAATTTGAAAACTCGCTCCTAACATGGCTCGTTTTCAAAACATGTACGCATGCAATAAAGCTTAACATTATAAACTAATTTCATATACTACTATTATTTGTTTTGAATGGAAAAAAATTAGGGGCCCCGATGAAGACGGAGCCTGGGACAAGTTGCCCCAGCTGCCTCCCCTGCAGGTCATCCCCGGTCCCAACTTGTAATGACAAAAGGCCCCAATGAAGACGGGGCCTGGGACAAATTGCCCCAGCTGCCTCCCCTGCAGGTCATCCCCGGTCCCAACTTGTAATGACAAAGGGCCCCAATGAAGACGGGGCCTGGGACAAGTTGCCCCAGCTGCCTCCCCTGCAGGTCATCCCCGGTCCCAACTTGTAATGACAAAAGGCCCCAATGAAGACGGGGCCTGGGACAAGTTGCCCCAGCTGCCTCCCCTGCAGGTCATCCCCGGCCCCAACTTGTAATGACAAAGGGCCCCAATGAAGACGGGGCCTGGGACAATTTGCCCCAGCTCCCTCCTCTGCAGGTCATCCCCGGTCCCAACTTGTAATGACAAAAGGCCCCAATGAAGACGGGGCCTGGGACAAGTTGCCCCAGCTGCCTCCCCTGCAGGTCATCCCCGGTCCCAACTTGTAATGACAAAAGGCCCCAATGAAGACGGGGCCTGGGACAAGTTGCCCCAGCTGCCTCCCCTGCAGGTCATCCCCGGCCCCAACTTGTAATGACAAAAGGCCCCAATGAAGACGGGGCCTGGGACAAGTTGCCCCAGCGGCCTCCCCTGCAGGTCATCCCCGGTCCCAACTTGTAATGACAAAAGGCCCCAATGAAGACGGGGCCTGGGACAAGTTGCCCCAGCTGCCTCCCCTGCAGGTCATCCCCGGTCCCAACTTGCAATGACAAAGGGCCCCAATTAAGACGGGGCCTGGGACAAATTGCCCCAGCTGCCTCCCCTGCAGGTTGGCCCAACTTGTAATGACAACTTTTAATGGTCCTCACGTGGTCCCAACTTGTAACGACAAAAGTTCCTCACGTGGAAGGTGAGAATGCTGAGCGTCCTGCCGCGGAAGCCGCGTGCCACGTGCGGGAAGAGGTCGTCCTGGAAGGCGGCGCCGGCGGCGGGCGTCCAGTGGCCCACGGGCAGCAGGCGCGCGCCGCCCTCGCCCGCGCCCTCGCCGTCGCCGTCGCCCGCGCCCCACGTGTCGGCGCCCAGCAGCACCCAGCGCTCGGCGCGGCCGCAGCGCCCGCGCCGCGCCAGCCACCCACGCACCAGGCGCCGCAGCGCGGCCACCCGCTCGCGCCGCGACGGCCGCAGCGCCGCCCACTCGTCCGGGGACACCTGCGGCAGCGCGCGAGGGCGCGTGCTGGCTCAGGACGACAACGGGGAAGCGAATGTGCGGCTTCAGAATGCTAACGCCCTGAGCGCAGGAAACATGACAATATTAACGAGAGTTTTGGTTTGATTAATTTAGGGATTCCACACGCATTAACGGCTAAGGGCATTACTCCCGTAAGTGTAGTGAATGTTTTTTCACGGGATGTGGCGGTGATCTTCCCCCACAGGATAACGAAATCTGCCACCGACTAACCGGCTAGTGGAGTTTTCCCCAAGGTATTTCCACCAGCGGTGCACTGCCCCAGTCGGGACAAGCTGTAAGTTTCCGACCGGTCTTCCGATATGTGTGGTAGTGTAGTGCATGTTAGAGTAAGTGTGTGTGAGTAAGGGCTGTAGATAGGACAAGGAAGGAAAGATCGCACGCGTTTGTTAGGGTACTGCTCTGGCATTCGCCTGGTGTTGGTCGGAGAGACCACGGAAAACTACCGATCAGAGCAGCCGGCCTCTAGAATTCTCCTCCCGACAGCGACTGAATTCGACCTAGCTGACAAACCAGTGTCGAAAATCCTGCCACCGTCGGGACTCGAACCTAGGACCTCGCGGTCAGAGGCACTGCATCAAGGTCACGAGCTGGAAGGAGATGGGAACGTATTGTGCGAATAATATTTTTGTGTACTTGACAACTAACGGCTGGCAGGGCAGAGGGGGTTCCTTTATCCAATCAGTGGCTTCAAATTGTGATGATGTAACTGCAGAATATGCCTTATGCCTTATAAAATGAATCTTTATGACAGTGATAAGCACATGTTTGAGGCCCCGTTGAGAAGGACGTTCGCGAATTAATTAAAAAGATTCATCTCATATGGCGGGAGGAGCAAAAATGACCTAATGTCATCCGCCACGTTACGAAAACCCAAGTATAGAAGGATTTTCCTAAGAATGAGCCAAAATGACAGCTAGTGCTGGCAACATAACTGAAGGTTCTATGGTCGTTGTGTCCTGCCCATTAGACTCCCTTCCTGCATTCGTTCGTTTGCAGTTGGCTAACTTGTAAATGGCTTCGACACTTCCTTTTGTGATATCATCGTCCGACAAATATATAGTGCGCCACGAGAAATAATTGCCATTAGGATGTGCAGTGTTATGTGCTATTCTGTAAAAATTATTTTTCCCTATAAGCATTATATTGAGTTTACTTTTTGTGTGATAAATATTATATTTATTTTAAAACTGAGACTTGAATGTGAGATGCGTCCTGGTGCACGTGTTTCCAGCTATTGTGCTGTTGTGTGTCGAGATGTGATAGAGAGTAGTATAGTTTCTATTCGTGACAGTTTTCTTTTACCGACTGTTAGAGCATGTTATGAGATTTTCCACATACGTAATTAAATTTAAATATTTCCAGGATTCGCGTGCGTGGATAAATCTCAGCAAACCTCTTAGACTTCTGCATAGGGATGTTTTTACAGCAGCCATAAACACTTTACGAAGAGGCGTGGCTGACCAGCTATCGCGGCGGAGGTATACTTTTCTGAATTACATATGATGTTCACTTGTTTAGCGAACTGTCACTTTGGCTCATTCTTAGGAAAACCCTTCTATATATGTGATGTTCACTTGGTTAGCGAACTGTCACTTTGGCTCATTCTTAGGAAAATCCTTCTATACATATGATGTTCACTTGTTTAGCAAATTGTCACTTTGGCTCATTCTTAGGAAAATCCTTGTATACATGTGATGTTCACTTGTTTAGCAAATTGTCACTTTGGCTCATTCTTAGGAAAATCCTTGTATACATGTGATGTTCACTTGTTTAGCAAATTGTCACTTTGGCTCATTCTTAGGAAAATCCTTGTATACATGTGATGTTCACTTGTTTAGCAAACTGTCACTTTGGTCATTCTAGGAAAATCCTTCTATACATGTGATGTTCACTTGTTTAGCAAACTGTCACTTTGGCTCATTCTTAGGAAAATCCTTCTATACATGTGATGTTCACTTGTTTAGCGAACTGTCACTTTGGCTCATTCTTAGGAAAATCCTTTCTATACATGTGATGTTCACTTGTTTAGCGAACTGTCACTTTGGCTCATTCTTAGGAAAATCCTTCTATACATGTGATGTTCACATGTTTAGCGAACTGTCACTTTGGCTCATTCTTAGGAAAATCCTTCTATACATGTGATGTTCACATGTTTAGCGAACTGTCACTTTGGCTCATTCTTAGGAAAATCCTTCTATACATGTGATGTTCACATGTTTAGCGAACTGTCACTTTGGCTCATTCTTAGGAAAATCCTTCTATACACGTGATGTTCACTTGTTTAGCAAACTGTCACTTTGGCTCATTCTTAAGAAAATCCTTCTATACATGTGATGTTCACTTGTTTAGGGAACTGTCACTTTGGCTCATTCTTAAGAAAATCCTTCTATATAAGGCTGGCGCTCACCTGCATGGACTGGTTGGCCTCGCGTCGCGCGCGCGTCTCCACGGCGAAGGCGAGCGCTCGTAGCAGCTCCCGGGCGGCGCAGCCCGCCCCCTCCGGCGCCCGCGGCCTCGCCCTCTGCCCCCGCGGCCCTCGTGGCCGGCGCTCGCATGACGCGTTGAGGGCCAGGGCGGCGTGCATCCCGTCGCGCAGCGCCGGCCGCAACTCCTCCTGCAGCGCCTGCGCCCACCCCACACACACACACATGCTCGCACAGGGGTGGATCCAACCAATCATTTTTTAAAGGGAGGGAGACATCATACATTTTTGTTAAGTAATAAATATATTTGGATTCCGCGGCTAGAGTCATTGGATTCTTAGCTGTCCGGGTAGAGCCGCGATGGAGCAGACGTTTCGGCCATCTTGCTGTGGCCTTCTTCAGAACTATATTGCATGAGCTATTCTGCTGAGCATCCAGCAATTTCGCTCTGAAGACAAGATGGCCAACAACAAGATGGCCGAAACGTCAACTTCATCGACTTGAGATGCGACTCATCCCGGACAGCTAAGAATTCAATAAAATATATTGTTTTTGTAGTGTGTATGGTACAATACAATATTATTGTTTAAACAATTTCATAATTCTAATATAAATAAATATTTAAATCAATTTTGTCTCATAAAGAAAGGTAACAAACGAAAACTAGACATATGAGGGGGGGCATGCCCCCCCTGGATCCTGCGCTTGCACATCCAGGTACACAGAAGTACAACGCTCAAGGGCCGTCCATAAATTACGTAACTCAAATTTGAAGAATTTTTTAGGGTAGGGTAACATGAGGATAACATGATTTTAAGAGAGTAACATGAAATGGGTCAAATTATTGATTTTCTTTTTTAGCTAAATAAATAGTTCAAACCTTGCTCTTTCCAAATACATTATTTTTCTCTTCTAGGACGTCTCTTTAATTCTTATTTAAATGTTATAGTGCACGAGCCACGCCGCCAAGTATGATAATTTTTTCTAATTTTAAACGAACGTTGGTTTGTTAATGAGTTATTCAAACACACTCTTGTTCATACGTTGGTAGCATTGGTAATTTCCGCTAAAAATTTAATCCAGAATACAGAACAAGACAGTTTTAGCAGAGAAGTGGCAAGTACAGACTTTTTTTCAAGTGGCGTTTGCCGAAAATGTACATTTTTTGTAATTAATGTACTTTTTCTCAGAAACTGTGTTCATAATTTATTAAAACTGAGAGGAAACATTCATTATAGTATTGGTAATAAATTAACATTTTTATATAAACGTTCTTCAATAACAAAAAATATAAAAAATAAAGATTGTCTAAAAATGCTGAAAAAATAGGGCAACTTATAATTGAAAAAAAGTTCTAATTATATTTTAATCAACTAAAAAAATGTCAAAAAATAACAATGGCTATATCTTTAAGTGTGCGAAATATAATTTTCTCGTCAACCATTTTCTAGGAAATGTTCATCAATAATAGCAAATTTAACATGGGCGGTATGTGTGGTACCATCTCTCGTTAATACCCCTCTCCTCCTTGTAACGCGCGTTTAAACTCCCTCTAATAATTACGTAACGCTTGCAATCTACAATTTTTCCCTGTTTACAAAATCAGTAAAAGTAAATTATAAACCAGAAACAAGTTGTATTAATTATATTCGTGCTAATTAAGTGTATTTGAGTGTATTAAAATTTATTATGCTTAACGTGAAAATTAGTTGGTGGTGCGGTCCGCACATAACAAGAAGATCAAAAACAATTTTTGAATGAAAGAAGAACGCGTAGACCAGAAAATTTCTGACAAGCCGTGAACACGCCATCGTGCATGACGCACAGGCTTCAAGACCACAGCGCCAACTTAATTGAATTCTAGAATGAACCACAGATCTGTTGTGAGTATTTTCTTTGTAATCTAAAAGATTCAATCAAAGTATCATTGATAAAAAGTATTTTCATTTATTGTAACAATTTGTACAATGTAACATCTTGAATTTATTATATTTTTTCATTTAATTTGTAAATATCGTAAGTTTTTCGTATAAGACTGAATAAAAGGAATTATTTCAGTCAATGTTGAAAGATTTCAAAAATATCAGCATTACGTAACACTAACTACGATCCCCCCCCCTATTCCTATGTAACGCGGCCTAAAGATGCTTCAAACCCTCTTCCCCCCTTTTCAGCGTTACGCAATTTATGGACGCCACCTCATGGTTGCTTTTATAGGAAATATAATTCAAGAGATGCTGGGAAAGAAATGAAAAATAATGGAAAAATTATTTTTCTGATATATTACATCAGATAGGCTCTAAAAGATATGAAGCATGAAAAGGGGGTTTGTTGGACAAAGTAGTGTGACAAAATAAACTAGACGTCATTTGAATACGAATGAATAAATGATAATATCAATAATGCATCATTAAATACGAATACAGCATTGAAGTATACACTTTATAAAATATTACTAAACTACCCGGTGTTGCCCTTCGTATTCATCTACAATCCAGTAACCACGTACCTAAGGTTTGGTACGTGTTAACTTAACCGTAGCATAACTAAGATTAGGTAAGTGGCTACTATCAGCACTTACATTTTTTAAGACAGGGGAATAAACACAACACTGCGTATTTAAATAAACACTTCATTTTTATTGTAAAATACCTCAGCACTGAAAAAACAAACTTCAATGCAGTAAACAACCTGTTAAAATCAAAACCAGACTTTATATATTTTGCTCGCTACTTCGGAAATTTATTACAGAGCCATCCAACAGTCCCCTACCTGCAGCACTTACATTTTTTAAGACAGGGGAATAAACACAACACTGCGTATTTAAATAAACACTTCATTTTTATTGTAAAATACCTCAGCACTGAAAAAACAAACTTCAATGCAGAAAACAATCTTTTAAAATCAAAACCAGACTTAATATATTTTGCTCGCTACTTCGTCAATCCAATACCTTACCTGCACCACGCCGTGCGGGGCGGCGGCGGCGGTGGCGCAGCCGGTGTCGGGCAGCAGCAGCAGCCAGCGGTGGCGCGGCGAGACCATCCCCAGCGCGGCCGCCGCCGCCAGCAGCGGGCCCGCCGCCGCGCGCCGCACCGCCGCCACCGCGCGCACGCCGTCCCCGCCGCCGCCCACCACAGCCGGCAGCCCGCGCAGCACCGCCAGCAGCTGCTCGCGCCTGCGCCCACACGCCCACACGCCCCCTCTGCGCTCCACTACTTCGATTGATTGATTCAATTTGTTCGATATACAAATGTCTTTCAAGGGTGTGTACAATTTTCAGTATTTTGACAATTCAGTAAATTATAACAATTAACATTACTGTGCACACACGCCCCCTCTGCGGTCCCCTACTTTGATTGATTCATTTTTAATATGGTTTATTCTACTTGTTCGACATACAAATATCTTTCAAGGATGTGTACAATTTCAATATTTTGACAATTCAGTAAATTATAACAATTAACATTACTGTGCACACACGCCCCCTCTGCGGTCCCCTACTTTGATTGATTCATTTTTAATATGATGTATTCTACTTGTTCGACATACAAATGTCTTTCAAGGGTGTGTACAATTTCAATATTTTGACAATTCAGTAAATTATAACAATTAACATTACTGTGCACACTCGCCCTCTCTGCGGTCCACTACTTTGATTGATTCATTTTTAATATGATGTATTCTACTTGTTCGACATACAAATGTCTTTCAAGGGTGTGTACAATTTCAATATTTTGACAATTCAGTAAATTATAACAATTAACATTACTGTGCACACACGCCCTCTCTGCGGTCCCCTACTTTGATTGATTCATTTTTAATATGGTTTATTCTACTTGTTCGACATACAAATATCTTTCAAGGGTGTGTACAATTTCAATATTTTGACAATTCAGTAAATTATAACAATTAACATTACTGTGCACACTCGCCCTCTCTGCGGTCCACTACTTTGATTGATTCATTTTTAATATGATGTATTCTACTTGTTCGACATACAAATGTCTTTCAAGGGTGTGTACAATTTCAATATTTTGACAATTCAGTAAATTATAACAATTAACATTACTGTGCACACTCGCCCTCTCTGCGGTCCACTACTTTGATTGATTCATTTTTAATATGATGTATTCTACTTGTTCGACATACAAATGTCTTTCAAGGGTGTGTACAATTTCAATATTTTGACAATTCAGTAAATTATAACAATTAACATTACTGTGCATACACGCCCTCCCCTACTTTGTTCGATTGATTTTTAATATTATTTATTCTTCGCGGCCCGCGGACAGTTTGCTAGGGTACTGCTCCGGCATTCGCCTGTTTCTGATCGGAGAAACCTCGGAAAACTACCGATCAGAGCAGCCGGCTGCTAGAATTCTCCTCCCGACAACGACTGAATCCAACCTAGCTATCTAGTGTTGAAAATCCTTGCAGTGTCGGGACTGGAACCAAGGACCTTCTGATTAGCCTGCTGTTCCGGTTGGCTTTCTTATACTCCAATTTAAACATAGTGGTAGTTGAAGGTCACGAGCTGGAAGGAGAAGGGGACATTGTGATCCAATCGGAAGCTTCACTACTAAAAGATTGTCGTAACAAAACTCCCGACTGGATGACACTGACCCCCTCTCCACTCAGCTCGTGACTTTGAAATACCTCTATGTTTAAATTGGAATATAAAAAAGAAGAGGTGATTGCGGTTTCTATTTGGAAACGTCATTTTTCGAATTTTTTCGTTGGCACTTTAGAAAAGTATTGAAATCACCTGAACAATACGATCCCGAATTTTCGGTCGTAAAATCCGTGTTTAAGTCTTTTTAGCTCCAACTTCGCACACACGTCAGGAATAAGGACTATTAGCACTGATGCAAAGTTGCTTACGAATTATGCAAATGAGAGTTACACGCAATTTTTTATCCAAGAACAGGATGTCTGTATGGCTGTCTGGATGAATGTGTAACGAATAATTCTGTCAGTTTAGAACCTTTTTAGCTGAAACTTAGACAAGAGTAAGATCTTGCTATGTCACCCCGGAGAGTATTAAGATATTTTAATGTTTAAGAGTACTTAAAATCTCTGTGACATTTTCAAGCTTTCTAGAAAATGGTGGCAATTGTTTCTTTATTTTATTACTGGAAAAGAAGAAAATGCATTTATAAAAAAATGGTATAGTTCCAATTTTCATTAAAACCTATGAAATTTTTAAATTGCGAAGTTCAACTTTATTTTCGAACATATCCTTTAACTCCGATATTAAAGTCAAGGATTTCTTTCTCAATGCAGTTTATCCTCAATTTTAGATCTTTAAATGATGTCATTCACTTTTGTTAAAAAAATGAGTAGTTGTTGAGGATTAACTAATGCCACGAAGAGAAGGAACATTTTTGGTATCCTGCGCATTCCCACTTTTTTGTTTGTTTTTTTATTTTTTTGTAATCTTTCTGAATCACTGCAACTTTAAGCTCCTTTCCAAGAATCGATGCTTTGGACGTTGACTCAGAAGGTCATTAGCGTCATTTGAGAGCAGCAAATGCACTTCAATTATGACGACCGGGTTGCAGGTTGAAGTTCTGACGGTCTAAAATCAGGCGCGATCGCAGAGTACGCGCAGCACAAGACTACCGTAATTTTCATCCAATTCCTTCAATTGACCAATTTGTATTAATCTTTTTGTCCGAAATTAATATGTTTATACAAAAATAAATATTATACAAATACTATTGTTTGTTTAAAATGTCTCGTTTAGTTTATCCGAGTGCATCTTCCAGACAGACACTCGACCTTTCCGTAGGCCTTGTGTCTTCCGATGACTCACGGCGTTCGTGCGCCGGGAGGACTCACCTGTCCCATCGGGCGGCGCCGGGGGGCGCGGTGCCGGGGGGCGGGAGGCGGAAGACGGCGGCGGCGGCGGCGCTGCGCGGGCGCAGGGGCAGCGGCGCAGTCAGCGCGCGCACGGCGCCGTCCAGCAGCGCGGGCTCTGCGCACGCGCACAGCCGCTGTACTCGACGCCTCTCCACTTGGACGGCGCTTTTCTGAATACTCTACTGGTAATGTAAAGATGACGCAACCAAACAGGGAAACGAAAAGCCACTCCTAACGGCCTGCTCCGTTAATTATTTTTAATAGTCCGCTGTCCATTGAGGACAATGGAAATAAATGTATTTGTATTTAGCCATTATATGTACCGTAAAGGCTAATTTGCCACGGCGTCGTTAGATTCCGGGGTTCCTAGTCGGTCACCCAACCAGGAACCCGTGATGTCTCGAATACGCTTAACCTTCGTGACTTCACGTAGTTAACAAAGTCGGCTACACTTAAGAATTTCTAACGTGGCATGTATGGGTAGTATCTCCAAGATGGAATTCGCCACGGCTGCGTCATTCTCAGTCCTGCCGCTACAGTAGCTTGATCTGCAGCACTGCTTGATACGATCACGATCTAGCGAAATCTTGCGGCAGGGCCAAGAAAGACAATAAAAGTTATGGCGAATTCCATTTTGGAGATACTATCCACGGGTGCCACATTAAAAAGCAAGTATAGTGACACCGGTTTCGCGGTCGTGGCCTTTGAGTAGAGCCCTACCAGCATTCGCCTGGATGACCGAGAGAAACACGAAACCTCCGGTCAGGATGGCTGGAACGGGGATTGAACCCTGTGCAGTGGGATATGAACCCGGGCCTCCCGAATGCAAAGTCAGCGTGCTACGCCCTGAGCCACATCGCTCCGTCTAAATACCGTACTACCAATGAACATTCAACGCAGCCAAACAGAGAAATTAAAAGCCACACTCAAAGACCTGCGTCCGTTAATGAGAACAATGGAAACTAATGAGTTGAATCTAAATATGGCGTATGAGTTCGCCTATTCCAAGAAATAGTATTTCTTGTTTGCACGTTTTTTCTCTTAAGAAGAAGGTTTTACTAAAAATAAATAATAAAACACAAATATCCTTTTGTATTTGACAGTCAATAAGAATGTTTTTCGTCAAAAAGTCGTTATTTTTGGTTCGGTTTTTGTTTATTATCTTTTGGCGTGTTATCATCTTTGTTTGGCGTGACTCATCTTCAGGTTGTACATTAAATAAAAATAATAGACCTGTTTACGTCTGAAAATAAAAAAGTTGAAGATATTGAATAAAAAATCTAAAATAAAAGTTTCGAAGAAAACAGAGAGTGAAAATCATTAAATGATCAAGTGTAAGCAAAAAATATATAAGTACTTTAAATAGTATGTTCAAAATATAAAATAGACGGAAAAAGTTACTAAAACATGTGTAACATAATATGTAACATGTTTTGTTAAGCTATATTTTGTTTTTAACGTATCAGTAACGTATAACACGTAACACATAACATGTAAAACATGTATATGTCAATCATAATCATATCAAATTTTACTACAAATATTGAAGGACATGTGGCCGATAACAATTGTTTACTAACTAATGACTTATAATTGTTTTATGAATCGCGTAAATTTTCATGGAATCATTTAAGTTGTAATAACCCTGCTCATAGACCCCTGCTCATAGATCCCTGCTCATAGACCCCTGATCATAGACCCCTGCTCATAGACCCCTGCTCATAGACCCCCGCTCATAGACCCCTGCTCTAGGGGTTTGTGAGACCACCAAGACCAACAGCAAATGTTCGGTTATTTTCACGATACGGCTAATATCTGACTTCCTGTTTCATACAAATAAAGTTAGTAGTTCTGTTCACTCAGTGTACGTCGAAGTTTCATTCTATTGACTCACTTTAGTGATTTAATAATGTGATTAAACGTAACAGGGATGTACGATTTGCTTTAGAACAAAATACAGAAAACTAAAAAAAATAATAATAATTAAAAAACAGGTCTGTACTATAGCACATACAGACCGGTGTGTGATGAATATGCAACATAACTCCGTTCAGTTTTATTAATTAAAAACAATCCAGACAAACACTACATGTTTGTGACAAATTTATCTTCGTTATATCAAACAATCAAATCCTCCACGTCATTGGATTTATAAAATAATATAAAATTATTTTATGAATTACATTTGCAGTGATATCCGTAAAATCTGCCACAAATATATAATTGTAACAATAGAGAACTGGTCAGTTTATATTTTAAATGTGCACCTTTTCCACAATTCTCAAAATAGCAATATATTCCTGTGTGTATGGTGTGTAGGAAATCAAAAGTGAGTACAAGCAGAGTGAATATGTGCATATTTTTCGGATAACGCCTGCTTGCATGCATCCCGCGTTACATACACGTTACAATGATTGCCTACTTTAGCAGCGACCCGGGGTATATAATCATTTACGCAAACTTCTAATTTTATTTAACGTATTCACATTCATGTTAAACAACTCTTGAAACGTTTTGTCTTCATCATTTGTACATCGCAAGCTATCAAAGATGAAGTTGAAAATGAGCCTTAATGAAACGCCAAACAATGAAGCAATGAACATCGATGACTCGCACAATACGCATCATGCCATCAATATTCGGAAAAATGTTTCTCATCGCAAAGAAAACTAAAACGAAATAAAAAAATATAAAACGAAAAATAGAAAGAAGAGGATAAGTAAGTAAGTAAGAAAATAACAATTAGGGATGCAAATAAAAGAATAAATGGTAGAACAGAAGGCTAAAGAGAATGAACGAGAAGAACAAGAAATAGGGTGAGAAGAGGAGTGGAGGAGAAGAGTATGAAGAAAAAAGGAAGATGAGGAGGGAAGGTGAAGAGGAGGCAAAAATAAGAGGGAAGGAAAATAAGACAAAGAAGGAAGAGGAGAGTAGGAGAAGAGGAAGAATAAGAAGAAGAAGAAGAAGGAAGAGGCGGAGAAGAGGATGAAAGAGAAAAGCAAGATGGAGGCGGGTGCTCACCGAGCGAGTCGTCGTGCAGGAGCACGGGCGAGCGCCAGCGCAGGGGGCCCAGGGAGGGCCCGGCGCCCGCGCGCAGGTCCAGCAGCAGCTGCGCCAGCGCCGCCTGCCGCCCCGCGGGCTGCGCCACCACGCTCTCCGCGCGCGCGCACGCGCCCTCTGCAACCACAACCACAACCACAGTCACACACTAGCCCACACGAGGGGACGGAGGTGCCTCCGGAGCACACCGCTTCATTTGCTCTATTGATGTTTTTCACGGTTCTGGCTAATGAATAAACTGATGTTTCCTAGGGCTTATATCCAGCCGACAGACGGTTATACTTTACGTCCCGATGGGACGCATATTCGACCATAAACTACACACCAACACCCCTGGCGGATCCACGAGGGGTAGGCATGGGGGCCATGTCCATGGATTATGTCGAAAAATAAGGTAAGTTACTAAACTCAGATCATTGTTTTTCCTATCCAAACAAGTTACTTATCGAACGCCCCTCGTAGCCCACACGAGGGGACGGAGGTGCCTCCGGAGCTCACCGCTTCATTTGCTCTTTTGATGTTTTTCACGGTTCTAGTAAATGAATAAACTGATTTTTCCAAGGGCTTAGATCCAGCCGACAGCCGTTTCCCTTTACGTCCCTATGGAACGCATGTTCGACCATACACTAGACGCCAACACACTTGCGGACTCCTCTGATCTGGGTCCAGCAGAACGCCACGCCCTCCGCGAGAACGCGTACATGAGAGACAAGGGACAAAGAGCGTTACCAAAGTGGGACTCGAACCTGTGATCCTTCGAACCGTAGCTGAGTTTGGTACACGCTCTTAGCAACCTCGGTCATCCAGATCGGCAATAAACTGATAAAACTAATAATTTAAAACTGCATTCATTTAAATAATAGTAATTTACGCCATAAAGGAAGAAACTGGATTGTTCTGTGAGTAGATGGAAGATTTCCCGGAGGAGGCCGATGGGCGGAGACTAGGAATTTGTTGCTTCTCTAGTTCCATGTGTTGTACACTATTTTATTCCAGACCTCAATATAATGACAGTATGTCCCTATGATGTAAAAAATTTAACTGACGATCAAAAGAGCACACTACTTATTTTTCTTTTTGTGGATTGTAAGTATTTTGCTTTCTAATTCTTGAATTTTCAGATTTCATAATAAGTATACGTAAGTAACGTTTGTTGCTTTTCCAGGTTGGTGTTGAAACTTTCATATCCGAATAATGTGGAAGTACACATTACTTTCTAGACAATCTCGAATAAAAAGTACTATTCAATTTCAGGCTCTGCACGTAAAAAATTATTGACTTTCTCCCACCAATATTTTAAGTGTTAACATTCAGAGAATTTATTATCATAGCAGGGCAACGGTAGAAGTACCAATATTAATAATAACAATGAAAGTAATTCCCAACGTAATATTAGATATTTGATGTAAATAATATCCAGATTTAGCAATAGTAAAAATATAGAAGAGACGAAATATTTCACAATATATTGTGTTAACACTTAAAATTCAACAAATATTGCCAAAATTTATTTTGAATTTTCATTTTCCAAGTGAACTCGAATTTTTTTACCGAAAGCAAATTCTAACAAACATTTGTGAAAATTGTATCATATTGCGAACAAAAGCGCTATATAAATAATATTAATGATTTTCAGCTTCCTAAAAACATTGAAGCCTTTAAAAACAATGAAGCTATTATCGGTGAGTTTTTGAACCCCCCCCCCCCCACACACACACACACATCTGAAAATGCTATGGTAAACGTTCCCAACATTTGCGACCCCGAATAGCTGCGAGTACACTCTACGTCTCATTTGTGAAGAGGGAAGGAGAGAGAAGTCCAAACCGATGTTTTGCATTCACGGCATTAGCAGACTCAACTATTTGTTGAACGCAGCATCGCTTCACGGCCCCTCTAGCTTGCAGACATTTAGTGTCGTGTACAAATAAGTACCCTACAAAATTAAAAAGGTCAATAAGTATGAATCTATAAAATAAGTAAAAGTATGTTCGAATTAGGTGAAACATGGCTTAATATTGGACAATTACTCTGTATTTTCATGTAAAAGCATTGTATAAATATTTACTCGTTTACATTCGTAACATTTATTATAATTCGTAATATAGCAATAGTTTGATTACATTGCTTCTTTTTACTTTCTCGTCTCACTACATACTTACGTAGTCAATAGAAAGTATTGTAATCATGAACCGGAAAACGGAGACGTTTCGATAGAAACACTCTTATTGCCGAGCCCTGGTAACGAAAAATTGGATAAATCTTGTTACTTTAAGTAAATTATTTCCCTAACACGTCATGTAGTTAGAATTCACGTTTTTGGGTTCTTTAGGTTGAAAAGCGAATTCGAAATGAACGGTAATTCAGTCTGTTCGTGTGTGGTCAACGCTGCGCTTAAACCGTTCTCCAAAACAGATATTCCCCGAGCCATCCCAACGAGCTCGAGGACCTGCGAGTTTGAAACGTATATTTTGCTTTGTGGTGTTACTATACACGAAGCCTTAAACACATTTTCAAAATTTTACTCAAAAAGGTTCTAAATTGACATCCCTGATTTTTTTATAATTACGAAAGTTTAACATTTTGCGGCGTCTTCCTAGAACTAAAATACTGAAGATGAGGTTTTTTCTTTAATTAAATTTGTTGTTAAAAAATAGAACTTGAAATAAGATCGTGTATCTTTTTCAAAAATGTGACTAGTTTTTACGTAATTATGCGTGAAATATAGACAATTTTTAGATTATTATTTTTCTCAAAAGAAGGTTCCAGATTTTTCATTATTTTTTCTCGGGAGCAGCATTAGAGTTTAAAAATTTAAGTAAACTTTCTGAAGTAAACTTTCTGACTTTCGAAAACTGCGAAAAATTAGAATTACAAGAGTAGAAATGCGAAAAAACAAGTGCTGTTATAGCACCACTAGTTTTCAGTGTATCTTCATAATCGATGATTCTGCTGACTTCTAATGCTCACCTGTCACGGCCAGATGCACGACGGTGCGGTCGCGTAATCTTTCGACCAGTCGCCAGGTGTCGTCGCACGTTGCCACGCTCACCACAGCTAGGACGTCTGCGCAAGAACAATAGGTTATGTTATAAACCGACTTGTCAAAATATGCTCGCACGAGATACCTGCCTGCCTGGAGGGGACTGTGCGTCTGTAAGGGCAACTTCCCCTAACGTCGCTCTGGTCTCTCAAAATGATTGAAATATTTCTCAAAGTTCAGCTATTTTTATTGCGAATTTCTATATGTTGAAATTGAATACTGACGATGTTCTTTCAAAATACAGAAAGGGTTGTGTAAGTGCTGATAGTGATGTTTCAGTAGTGAGTGCGACGCGTTGACAGTGTAGAGGCTGGTCCAGAGTAGGAATTCTAGGGCAAGAAGGGAGTTGAAGACATTACCTTCTGACCAATGAACTTGTGGTGGGAAATCTCATTTATAATTTGGTAACGTGTGTTACATTTATGAACCTGAACCAGAGAAGCAATGCCAATTAATGGAAACACTTGTGAATGTGAACAATTTTTTTTAACAAAAGAATATAAATTAGGCTGTTCAGAGATAATGTTTCACATATTCACATTTAGAGTCTATTATAGGAATAAATACCAACAAAAAACCTAAAATTGAAGGAATTATTTCTCAAAATTCTGCGATTTTATCAATACAATTTCAACATCATTCAAGATGTTGAAATTGTATTGATTTAGTATTTTTACTTTATTACAAATTATTATTATTATTATTATTATTATTATTATTATTATTATTATTATTATTATTATTATATTTATTCTTCACAGTTTTTACTGGTAGGTATGTCAATCATTCACAGGTATGATGACCAGGTGTGCTTGATTGAAGATTCAGGTGACTTCTAACAATACGGCATTTATTTAAGATAACTGCCTTCTGCAGACTGTATATACTCCTGGCATCCACATGAAGCTTCTCTAGTGCTCGATGTGTCATTTTCGGGATCACTCCTGTAGCTGATATTATTATGGGCACAATTGTCACTTTGCTGAAGTTCCACTGAGCTGCGACTTCATGGGCGAGATCGGTCTATTTTTGGATCTTTTCTTGATGTTTTGCCGATATATTGTGGGTGTTGGGTATTAATACAACAATAAGGTAAGCCTGTTGATGGTTTCTATCGATGTATGTTAAATCGGGTCTATTGCCGTCGACTTGTCTGTCAGTGATAATGGAGCGATCCCAGTAGAGTGTGTGTTCACTACTTTCAAACACGTTCTGAGGAACATATTTATAATAGGGCGAAGAAGTGGCGGGGAAAACCGTTTTCATTGCCAATAATTGGTGGACCTGCTACACCACTTCATTCCTCATTTTATATTCAACTGTGCGTGGCCACTACAACCATTTGTCACGTGTTGGATAGTTTCGCTTCCGGCCTCACATCTTCTACATGTGTCGAAATGGGTGGTCAAATCTCTCAGAATGTGTGTTCTGTAGTTCAAAGTTGGCACCACTTGGTCCTGGATAGCTATCGTGAAGGCTTCTGTCTCCGGAAAAGGATCCCCATGCTGGAGCCATGCGTGCGACGCAGAGATGTCGACTTCTGGTTTGCTCAGCTTATGGGGTACCTTCCGTGCAGTGCTTTCCCTTTCCATGAGGTTATCTTCTCTTCGGTTTCAATGACCGGCTGAACAGGTGGATCAGCACTTTCAAGTTCAGAGGACTGTAGTTATTATCAACTGCGCTCACTGCTTGCTGAAGTCTCCCACAATGTTCCTGGAAGTATCTTCTGAGTGATGAAATTTGAGAGCTGTGCTGATTTATGAGATCTACAACACCTCGCCCTCCTTGTGATCTTGGAAGGGTAAAACGTTCAATGCTTGAGTGGGTATGATATTTTCGGCGTTGAGTCATAGCGGTTCGAATTGTCCTCTGGAGGTTGTTGAGATCTGTATTGATCCATTTAATAATGCCAAAGGAGTAAATCAGTACTGGAATGACATATGAATTGATCGCTTGCACAAGATTTCTAGCAGAGTTGAGTTTTTAAGAGTCCATACAATCCTTTACATACTTCAGTTGTTAGTATGTTCTTAGTGTCAGTGTGTTTGATTCGGAGTAACTGTTGAAAACCCAAGTATTTGTAAGCTTCATGAGGTTCCATGAAGGTAATCCTTGGTTCGTTGCCATTTTCAAAATTTGTAACTTACATATGACCCCGAATGATATTCACTCTCCTGCACTTATCCAAACCGAATTTCATCTTGATGTCGTCAGTAAATTTCTCCGTCACGCTAATTAGTTGCCGCAAACAATTCTCAGTGTCTGCATAGAGCTTCAGATCATCCATATAAAGAAGATGCCAGACACGAGAAAGGATTGAGTTCTCTTTTTAAGAGCGATACCATAATTAAATGCATTTAGTAGAGTAGACAGAGGATTCAAGACTAAGCAGAACAATAAAGGGCTTAAAGAGTCACCCTGGAAAATCCTTCGTCGGATATGTATAGTATCTGTCTGGACGGATTGTTTTCCATTAGAGAGATAGTTTTGGATTCCATCGGCTCATCACCGTTTTCAGGAAGTTTTCGATAAACGGGTACATCCAAACATTGAAGGAGCCATGAATGAGGTACAGTGTCGAATGCTTTAGCATAATCTACGTAGCATGCGTTGAAGTTTCTTTGTTTTTCAAGCACTTGCCCCATAATTACAGTCTATAATTTGTTCCTTGCATCCCTGAAATCCAGGTCTACATTCTTGCTGTTCATCCGCTAAGATGTTCTGTTCCTCAATGTGTGTCATCAGCAGTTGTGTAACACATGATGTTATGAATTTATTATTATTATTATTATTATTATTATTATTATTATTATTATTATTATTATTAAATTTCTTGTTTATATATAAATTCTGCTTTATCAATTGTTGCTATGTTTGAAAGGATAATTCTTTGACTAATTTATTTTGATGACAAATTATTTAATATTTTTTTAAAAAAATCCAGTTATTTGTATAAAGGAAGAATGTGAATTAAATTGTAGGACAAAGTCTCTATGAAGTAAAATATATCTTCTTAGATTTATGTAAATCATACGGGCGGATAGTCATTTTAACAATCTTAGTTCCTAACCTAAAACGTACGAAATTAATGTACTTAATTAATACTTAATTAACTAGTGGACCCGGCGATTCTCGCAATGTCAATACACACCCTTCACACACGATACTCGTTTAGTGATTGTTAAACACGTTTTACGTTAAGCTCTGCAAAGCAATTAATAGATGAAATACTTTTTCGCGAGTATGAGTTGGTTATATTTCCTTGTTTGGACATAATTGTCAAGTATCCTAATGTTAAAACGTTCTCCCGCAAGTTTGTGCATGCATTCGCTATGACACTGTCTTAGAGAACATTTACTCGTTCAAGATAGCGTTCAAAGAATTATTATTCTTTCACCATCGCAGGGGCAGAATTTGCAGCGAAGACGCACTTAATACTTGAGGGTGCGGCGGATAGCGTGGAACCTCTGTTCAGGGTCGCTGGAACCCAGATAAAAGTGAGGCAAAAATCTTCACCCTTTGTAGACCACGAAATCCAACTTAGCTATCAATACTAGGAACGAAAATACCATGGGCCTCCTTACCAGTAAAATACCTTGGCATCTTATTTGATAAAAGATTAACATGGAAACCGCACATTAATGCGGTAGCAAATAAAGCAAAAGCAAAAATTTCAAAATTATTTCCTATATTAAACCAGCGCTCTACATTCAATATCAAATGCCGACTACTAATGTTCAAATCAATTATCCTTCCTACCTATGGATGCCCAATCTGGGGAGGTGCAGCTCCTAGCAATATGAATAAAATTAAAATAGTTCAAAATGTATTTCTATGAAATGCTCTAAATGCCCCCTAGTTCATTACAAATGAAAAAATTAATCGAGAATTAAAAATTACAAAATTTGAAGAAACCATAGCTAAATTAGCAAACAATTTTTACAAAAATCTGAATACCTCACCAAGTACCATCATTTTTAACATGAGAAAAAATGCGGTCCGCCCACGCATAAAGTCAAGATTTCCCTAAGACAAATTCAAACCCCCGTAAACCACTACACCCTCGGCTCCTTAACATAATCATATTCCTTCCTCTTCTTAATTAACAATGACATTAAATCAATAATTATGTCAAAGTTTAAATCTCACTTATCTTATGGATAGCCAATCCAAAACTGTCATATAATAATCTTAACCATTTTTAAAACCCTTGACAGACTGTACTGTCGAACAAGAAGAAATAAATTAAAAAAGGGGGCCCTTGAATCAGCATAAACGTATAAAATCATCAACAATGCCCCCATTTTGCATGTTTGTGCGACAGACATACACACATTCTCTTTGTACTAATCCCATATTCTTCTCGCAAGGGCAAGCAAAAGTTGACAAAGTTTTATCGCAATCGGATGAACGGTGGCGCATAAAATGCAAACAAACAAACAAACAAACATTGATTTTTACATATTAAATGTAATGTTAGTTCAGTTGTACTCCTGATTAAGCGCGATCACGAAAACATCATTCTTTTAATTCAAAATGTTCAATTTTTCTTCCAAATGACAAGTTAAAATGTAAATAAGGTATTTCATTTTTTTTCATTAAGGGGGAATTTTATAAAAAAATTGTCGCTAAATCTGAGACCGTAACTGTCAACTTCCTCCTTCGAAAGACTAACAGGGGCGAGATATTGCGTGAAGAACTCTCACCCTGGATTAATTTGAACAACCCATACTTTCAATCCTCGCGCAGTTGCTTAGGACGCAGAGCCCGTGATCTTCAGTAAGCTTAAGCCTTTCCGCAACCTTGACATGCCTGCCACAAACATAAAAAATCCCTTACTTAACCCTTTAAGGGGAAAAAATGTAATGCTTCTCTGAAAGAAAGATCAATAAGGGACAAAACGTATATCCTCCGTTATGATACATTAACTAGTATGTTGTATAACTCTGGAAACTGTCGAGAAGCCACATTGGCTGCAGGTCGATGACAATACGCGATGAATATGTTTTTGTTGTTGTTGTTATTATTATTGTTGTTGTTTTTCTCTTTAAAAAACAAGTACGTATATTACGTAACATATGTTACATTTACGAACTGAATTGGTATTTCTATTCTTGAGCTTACCTGAGGCTCTTTGGCTATCGGAGGGTAATTAAGCGTTTTTACTTTTCCTCTCTAAAGCACAGAAAAGGGAGAAAAGTATTGGAATCACCTCAACAATACCATCTCGAATTTTCGGTCGTAAAATTTGCGTTTAAGGTTATTTTCGGATGTAACTTCACACAGACGCCATGATTAAGGTCTATTAGTGTGTCTTCACAGATGGTTAAGAGGTGGAGAGGCGGTACATGAAATTTTGTACTCTAAATTCGGAATGTGTGTGGATGTTTGTGTGGATACCTCTTTAGGGCTTTTAACTGCAATAGACTCTGTTGAATAACTTAATAAATACGTCAGGAGTAGGATCTAGTTGTGCCGTTTCAGAAATCATTAAGATATTTCAATTCTGGGAGTACTTTACATGAAAACTTCATAACATTTTCATTTTTCATTAAAATGGTTGAAAATGTCTTGACGTTTTTTCGGAATGGAATGAAGAAAGTGTAATTATAAAAAAGGAATAGTTCGTATTTTCACTGAACCTGTGAAATTTTGAAAATTGCAAATATTCAAATTTATTTTCGAACCTGTCCTGCACGTCTAATTTTAAAAACAAAGATTTCCATCTCAATGCAATGTACACCTCAATTTTAGATCTTCAACTGATATCATGCACATAAAAAAGTATGAGTAGTTGTTGAGTAAAAACCAAGGCTCGGATGCTGATGAGATGTCATATTTTCTTTGATGCATTCTAGACGTAGATGATTTGTAATGAATGTTATCATGACATATAGGTGATAAAAATGTATATTTATTGGGCCATTTTTGTCATTTTTGCCAATTTTTAAATTTTAGATCGTTTTTTGGACCTTTGCGTCACCTTTGTCATTTTGACGCATTTTGCTTCCTCTTCTTGTTTTTTGTAAGTGAATGTTTCATGAATTTACAAGGACACACTAAAACAAAATTTTTATTTTTTCGCCAGTTCATGATGAAATTCACATCTGCTCCACTGCAGATGCACTCAGTTTTTCCAACTCTCAAAATTGCACGGATCTTCGGTAACTTCCTCGACTTTTCATGTCCTTACATTCCCGACATTTCCTTATAAAATGAAGACTTTATATCAAATATCATTTTATACAAATAAATTTTATTTAAAATTTTAAAATTCATTAAATAAATGAACATTTTTATACAAATTTTTGAGTCTTTTTAAAAAAATTAGGTAATTTTCTCCTTAATTTTAAGTAATTTTAAAGGACATTTTCAAAGAATTTTTAGGTCATCAGAATACGAGCCCTGGCAACAACACTGCCAGGAGGAAAGGCTGCGCAATAGAACGTCTTTGCGGGCGGAGGAGGGGCGATAGCGCAACTCACCCGAGCGCCAGTGCGCCTCCACCGAGCGCAGAAAGTGCGCGCGCAGGCTGGCTGCGCGCATGGAGCGGCGCAGCGCTCGCGTCTGCGCGCGCAGCGCCAGCAGCAGGCGCCGGCCCGCCGCCGTCCCCGCCCCCGCCGCCACCACCACCGCTGCGCACACACCCCAGGGGTTAGTAACAGAGGAGTTACTCTAAGAGGGGACCAGTTTGACAGGTCTGGAAACAAATGAATGTCATGTAGAGCGATGGCATTGCAAGAGATGGTGATGAAAACCATTTACTAAAGAGATAACTAAACGAACGCATTGACGAGTTGAGTGTATGGACATTACTCGCAGTTATGTTGTCAGCAGTAGCCAAGCTGTAACTATGAAAGTGATCCCTTCTTATAAAAAATCTCTCTTTACCTTGTCCCTGTTGTACTGGCTCTTCTTTCAATTATGTCTTTAGACAGTCGCCAGATTTGAGATATCTCTGATCAATGCCAGACGAATGCTGGAGCAGTACCCTAACAAAAGGGCCAAGTCCGCGCGCCTTCATCCTCAACCGCTCCTTACCCTTTACAAACACACTACGGCAACACATATTGGGAGCTTCGAAGTTGTTCTGGCTGGGGCTGTCCCCGCCGGGCGGAGATATATGCTGGGGAATCCCCCTAGCAAGTCGTCGTGTAGGTCGGCGCCGGATCTCACATTTTAACGGACGAGGAACATGGCCATCTTCGGGTTATAACTTTCATTGTACTAATGGCCATACATATACCACGCTTACATATACACACGCACTACAATGTTACCTCTCCTAAGAATCAATTAATTAGTGACATGCGAATAGAAAACTATTTGAATTTAGATATCAGAGAGAATAAAACAGTATGAAGCAGTAATGATGAAAACATTTATGAAATATGTGAGGAACATGTCTTATTGTTTTAAATTGAATATTTTCAGAGAAATTTATATAACATTAATATGCTACGATAATTTTGTCTTTTGTTGTAAAAAGCTCCCTTAATTCCCAGAAATTATGGAAAGCGAATTTCAAACATAAATTAACACAGTTGTAATGACCTAACGTAAGCAAAATAGTGGTTCAAACAAAAATTCAAACGAGTATTTATTATCGTCGCATACTCCTAATGAGTGAATTGAAAACAACTTATCTTCATTAAAGTAAATACATTGTGTAACATACACGTTGCTCACTGAATTGAAGAATGTAAACCGCACTAAACATTAGATATTTTCAAAAATAAAAAGATGTGTACTTATTTCCTACACTGCGAAATTAAATAACTGTACTTAAAATGAACAATGAAAATGGAGTTAAGGCCGAAACAAAATATATTTTAAAAATATGACAGGAACAGCAGGCGAAAAAATGAACGACGAATGTTATGGATAAAGAAAATTAAAAAAAGAAAAAAACCCTTTCACAGACAGAATCACGAAATCATATTCATGCAATATTGGAAGTACACATAAACTGTGCTATAAACTGAGTATAAAAGAGTCAGGTAACATTTGAAGGAGTTTCTTTTAGAAAACTTCAGAGTTTGGGGGTGCTTCATATTTAATTCATAGAAAAATTACAAATAAAAAATCATCATAATCACAACACATAGATATAGACTATACAATTCACACTCAGAATTCACCAATAACTGTAAATAAAAGCTTTCCGTATCTGTTTTATCTTGAAATGGTGACATGCGTATTATTGTGACTATTTTACACAATTAATTTGAACAAAATGAATATTTCACTCGACATATGGCATGTTTCCTTTCCCTTTCTCACAAAACAACTCCACATTTATCAACTTTAATATCAGCATGATAATCAACTTCTAGTACAAAGTTAAATTATTGTCCTAACAGTGACAGCGTTGATGTGATAAACCATTATTCAACAACAGTTGGGGCACGGAAGTACAAACCAACGTCTGCGTTGACGAAGTCGGAGTCGGTGTCGGCAGAGGCGAGCGGCAGCAGCGACGTCAGCTGCGCGAGCAGGATAGCCACCAGCAACACCAGCCGCTCCCGCGGCAGCCTCATCGCCCTGCGCCCAGCACGGCCCCGCCCTCCCCGCTCCCACTCCCTCGCCAACACTCGCGCTCGCTCAGACGCCTTCTACGACTGCCGCACGAGGCCTCGCCTCGCCTCACCGCGCCATCGACCCTTCGAAAGGTCTCTCCTACAATATTCATCCAGGAGTGAATTACTTCGCAGACGACTTCGCTTTGGAGGCCATGTGATTTCTTCTTATATAGGCCAAGGAAGAGATGCGTTCCCCTTGTAAAAAATGCATGCCATTGTCCTTGTGCTTCATTTTCTCGAGTTTCAATCACGTGGGGCTTCGCCTCTGCGTGATGTTAGTATGGATTTATAGGTTCACATTTGTACTTCTAGGGAAAGAATACGTCTCAAAATTAATGGGTTAGCTATTTCCTTCATAATAAACCAGTGATTATTTTCCACACTGACTATTGAAGAGAAGAATTTGATACAAAATCCATAACAAATTGAACGGAGAATTTTTAATTAATTTTCTTTGAATTTCAAAAGCACATTACTGACGACTACTAATAGTAACTTCGAAAGGAAATAAGTGCATTTGAAAAATACCGCCACTAAAATGGCGCCATTTCTACGTCCATAATCATTGGCTTCTCGGGGAGTGAAAGCGCATTGAAGTTGTTGTATTTGGAAACTATGCAATTCCGTTTACAAAAATGTTGTAGAATTCTTCTTAATATTCATTTTTTGAATTGTTTGATTAATATTTAGCAGCATATATGAGGTTCCTCTGGATTGAATTACAATTCATTTGAATTCTTCGCCATTACGAGAATGTCGGAACTGTTTACGTTTCGGAAGAGGTTGTGTTCGAATTGTTCGTGTAGTGAATGTGTGATTTATTTGAAGTGGTAATGAGGAAAATATTGAATTCGCCGTGTTGGTGACGCAATCATGTATATAAAACAAGTAAGCTTTTCCCTTTCACTAGCATTATGTGTTCTGATATTTATTTTGATATTACATCTTCAAGTACTCCATTGCGAGGTTATTTACTTCTTTGCCTTGCTTTTAGGTTATTATTCAGGGCTTTAAAAGCTACCGGGAGCAAACAGTTGTTGAACCCTTTGATCCTAGACACAATGTAGTTGGTAAGTTCAGTTTTCAATTGTAACCATTTATAGGATAATCTTTTACACATTACTCTTTTGACCTGGTTTTAATGACATTACATTATTTTGTTACAGTCGGTCGAAATGGATCTGGGAAGAGTAATTTCTTTTATGGTATGTACTTCACATAAAGATAAAAGTGATCATTTATTCAACCTGTTATTGTATTGTTTACATGTTTGCTTTGTGTACTATTTCAGCTATTCAGTTTGTACTGAGTGATGAGTTTTCACATTTACGTCCAGAACAGCGTCAAGCTCTTCTCCACGAAGGAACTGGACCTAGAGTTCTTAATGCTTATGTTGAAATAATTTTTGATAATTCCGATGGTCGACTTCCAGTAAGTGTATTCAGTCATACTATTGTAAATCATTTTGTGTTCATATCTGATGAAAGATCTAATGTTGAGTTTCAAATTACCCTGTTATGTTAATTACTCAATGCCAATCTTTCCTGTTCAAAAATGTATTTGTAAAGGCTTATAAATTAAGGGCATATTTTTCCAAGAATCATTATTAAAATATATATTCAACGAAGTTGCTGGCAATTGAATCCATAACTTTCAAGAATAGTATGAGTAAAATTGTAATTTTAATACTCAATTTGATCTCTATTCTTTGTATCAACAAGGCAATTATCAAACAATTATTTGTGTTCCCACTATGCACATCTTATATCATTAAATTTAATTTGAATTTTATATATTACAATATTTTTATAACTTTTCTGTTCAACTGTTATTTCTAATTAATATATTTTCTGTGAATTTGGTACTTGTAACAAAATACATCTGTCATTATTTAAAGAAATCATTTTGATATTCATTGAGAATAAATAAATAAACCATTTCAAGTTATATTCCATTTGTATGTTAGTATTATCTAATGGTGTATTGTAATTTTGTATTCTGTATAAAAAAATGTTTATCTGTGTTTACATATTTGATATTGATTGCTGAAATTGCTTTTGTTTTCCAGATTGATAAAGATGAAGTGTATCTCAGGCGAGTCATTGGAGCGAAAAAAGACCAGTATTTTCTTAATAAAAAGGTTGTTCCTAGGTCAGATGTTATGAATTTACTGGAGTCTGCTGGTTTCTCTCGGTCAAATCCTTATTACATTGTCAAACAAGGAAAGGTATTTATGTTACAAATTTGAATTTCTTTTGCAAAGAAATTGTAGGCTAGTTGTGATGTGCCTGTTTTACAGCATTAGTTGTAAATTTTGGCCTTAAAAAATCCTGTGGATTATTTAATGCAAGGAACTCCGTTGGGAATTTTATTTCACTTTTTCATCTTTTCTGAAAAAATTGAGGTGGGGTTTTATTTTATATCTGATGGGACAGGGAGGTGGCAGAGTGTCTCCGTCAGCTCTCCCTCAAATTACGCTATGTGCTCTAAAAGAAATTAATAAAACCGACTGATAGGTGACCTTTACATACCGTGAAGTTTGGAGACGCCCTCAAGGAACAATAAAAATCTCTCAGTTTACCCCTTCTGCACAGAACACTTGGGTGTATGAAGAATGGCCTCTTTCTTTCTGCTCAAAACGATTTATCTGTAACTCATTTCACGTGGCCAACCTCATTGGACACTTACACACAGGACATATCAATCCTGCAGCAATCAAACCACATTCTTGCACTCGCTCAATCACAGCTAAAGACCCCTTTTGGTGCAATGCGTAAAAAACACATTTATTCACACCATCGTAGCACAGAAACTTAACGCTCAGACACACAAATCAGGAAGAACCAGAAGAGCACAAGAAATGTAACTGTATGCCAGCAATGTAGCTAACCCTTCAACAGCTACCCTTACTCACAGAAGCACACCATCACGATTGCAGCACTATTTGAAAATGGAGCTCTGAATTACCTCCCATAACTTGTGATGTCATGTTTGTGACCAGTTACAAACCATTAAAATTATTTCAATAGTGTAATTTTTACAATTTATTTAAATCACCCACACTTCGCTTATTATAAGAATGTGCCAAGTTTGCTAAACATTGCTCACTACCCCTACCCATCAAAAGATTTTCTTCACCCCTCGGCCCCTTCACTGTGAATTTCCCCGTCGCCAAAGCAGTGTGAAGTGCTGCTCTAAACAACTTATTACTTTTTAAAGTTGTTCCATGTTCTAGACTTCAACCAATTTTTCTTTTTCTAATAACTAATGATGGCAGACATTTCTTTATTGCTATCATGATGACCACTACAATTACATGATTTTAATCTTGCCACTTTTATGTTTACTGTAAATTGTTTGTAATATGGAAAGAAATGTCCAGTTGTTTTTAAATGTTTTCTGAACTTCTTTGATTTTTATCTGTAACAAATTTGAGAAACATGGGAATTTACTGAAATTGGTTGCTAAATTGTTTGAAAACTATAATCCCTTAGATAAGTTCTTAAAAAAGAGCAGAAATTTTTTGATTGTGCATGTAATATTGATCAGTTCTCCTGCATTTAAAACAGAGGGTGAATAAACATTTGATTAGCTGAGACCGAGGTATCCAATTGGGAGCTTCAAAAAAAAAAAAAAAATTGTCATAATGCAGCTGGCGAGTGGATAGCTGAGTCCCTTTTGATCAAACGTCAATTTGCCTTGTGTTTTAATCGGAGTGTTAGTTATTGAAGTTGTACTGTAATAAGTAGTCCATGTAGTGTATTATTGTTTTTTATTTTCCTGTAATTTTGACTCTCATTCAGTGATTTCATTGTGGAGGTTATACGTTTATTGACTTTCTGCAGATCAACCAAATGGCAACTGCACCTGACTCGCATCGCTTAAAATTGTTAAGAGAAGTAGCTGGTACTAGAGTGTATGATGAGAGGAGAGAAGAATCAAAAGCCATTCTGAAAGGTATGTAGTCTCATTGCAGTGATTGTTTGAAGCCCTTCACATATTTTGTTGAATTTTTTATTATTCAAATCTTTGCGAAGGTTCATTAGAAACTTTTTGAGAATGAACAGAATTTTGACTATCTAAAATAACTTGCATTGAAAACTACTCTTAAATAATATTTGTGTTTTCTTGTACCTCAATAGAAAGAAAGTTACAGTGTAAATGTTTTTCGTTGGACGAAAGCTATGAAATTTGAGACATCATTATCGTTTGAGATCTTCCTATTTTTGTTTCAAATTTCTCTTTCTTACTTGAATTTCTTACTTTAATTTTCTTTTAGAAACTGAAAGTAAAGTGGAGAAGATAGAAGAGTTTTTACGAACAATTGAAGAACGACTAAAAACTCTGGAGGAGGAGAAAGAAGAGTTAAAAGAATATCAGAAGTGGGATAAAATGAGGAGATCTCTGGAGTACACTATACATGATAGGGAACTGAAAGAAACTAGAAAAAAGCTCAATGATGTAAGTTAATGAAATTTCACTTGTGGGAATGTTACGAAACTTCTTCAGATTTCTCTGATATTTTTCACGCCTCCATCTCCATTCTCATTCTCTGACCTAAAAGTCCTCTATCTTACCCTTTTTATCCCAGCAGAGGCACTTCTCTGTTTTGTAATCATTTGACCTACATGTGTTTGAACATACTTCACATCTCATCCTTTTACATTCCTTTGCCAAACTAGTTTAAATTATTGCCTTTGACATATTTGTCAATTGAACTTAATGTATTTGACCCATTTAATTTGATCTTTCCTTTGTTATTGCATAATTTCTTCTCAGAGGCTCAGGAAGCCTTTGTAATTGACTGTGTATATGATTAGACCGGAACTTTAATACTATAAATCTCTAATACAGGCAGGCAAATACCCACTTACTACTGCTAGAAAGGCAAAACACATTAATTTGTTGTAATAATGAAGTCAATATTGTAGTTAAACACAATGGTGAAGGACAAGGATTTCACAACAGTTTTTTTAATGAAAATCAATTTGCATGAAAAGTTTATTGATGGTTGGTATTAACTTTATTCTTCGGTGGTATAATGGTTAGCGTATTGTACTGTTGTAGCCAAGATAGTGAGTTCAAATTCGATTAATGCTGTGGATTTTAAGAGCAAAAAAATCCTTCATACATCTTCAGAGGAAGTGAAGCTGGCTATTCCATGTTGTAGATTTACTGTATGTAAAAGATCCTTATACATAAAAGAAGCCTCTGAGCTACATTCAAATCATCTATTTCATCACCCGTGATATTTTCTTTCTGTGCTAGAAAGTCTCCCTGGTGAAAGAAGAGAAAATTTGCAGGGTGAACCTGGTGTCCTGAGTCTGGCCACGTAAAATATGGCATGAACTGAACAGACACTGAATTTAATGCTAAAAATCTTAATTTTCAGACAATTTTGGTTACTTAAAACTTTAAGGTGTTTTTTTAAAATTTCTTTGATTAAATTCTGAGCCTTGTCTGTCAGGCAATATTGTCCTTCAATTGAGAGAAAGATCTTAGCGTTAAAGGAGGTTACTAAAACTAATCTTTTCTGAGGAATTCAGTTCTGCCTTAATTGGCATGCTTTAGAATTTTCAAATTATGTTTAAGTTGTGTAAATTGAAAATTTGAGAAAATACTTACATTTTCCTATTACCAATAAGCCTTTTTCTCCTTAAGGCATTTTTTATTTCTAAAGAATTAAGACTGGGATTAGATAAAAATTTTAATAAAACCAAACGTATGTGCATTGATCTAGCAATATATAGCAATGTGAATAGTAACAAAGTTAAAAGCTATCACACATTCAGATATCTTGGATCTTTAATGAACCACTCAGGTATATGTGCTACAGACATTAACTCCAGGTTCACTGGGCATGGATTCTTTGGTGTATTTTCCCAAAACATGTCTTAATGTTGGATTTTTTAACTTTTCTGCATCTTCCTACAGCTACAAAATTGAAGATAGTGATTTTTTTCTTTCATTCTTTTTCAATAACACCATGTTTCTTCATTTCTTTCATTAACGCCATGTACTTTTAAAAAAAATTTTAGCAGTTTGCGAGCAATGTTGAGTGAGTCTCACATTATTTCCAACTTTTGCAATCTTTGAAAATTCTTTATTCAAGGTGTTATATAATTTTACTGTATTTCATTCAAAAGTATCTGAAAATTTGATATTTTCAAAAATTTTCACATGTCCTTATCTGTCTTTGGAGAACAGATATCTTTGAGAAAAAAAAATCTGAATTTTCAAGGTTGTAGTTGTAGGAAGATGTCAAAAAAATTTTGAACTTTTGCAATTTTCTAAAATTCAGAAATTTCAATGAAAATGAGACCACCTTTTTTTAACATTTTTTATGCTATCTAAGGACAAAGTTTAACCCAAAAATTTGGAGCTGTTTGATAAGAAAGAGAAAAATTAGAAAATGTGGTTGAAGCTTATTGTAAAGAACCTCCAAAAAACAAAATATTTATCTGTTTCAAACTTACAGGGGCTTGAAAAGTGGGGAACTTACAGGGACGTGGAAAGATCGGTTGGGGGATATAGGAGAACAGGTTTTTCTGTTGAAAAATTGTTGATTTCTGCTGCATCATTACAATACTTTCTTTTTGCTATGTGAGTAATGTAATGTAATAAGGTGAGGAAGTAAAAATCATAAATACATTGGTGACAAACAGCCAAGATGATCATAATGCATCCTTGAGGTCCCAATTACACTTATTTAAGCACCAAGGGTGTTAATTGGTTCTTATGATTCAGTAGAGCCAAAATTAAGGGCATTTTTATCCCCAAGATCATTAAAATCAGTTAACTTCTGTAGTACATACAAGATTTTAATTCTTACTTAATTTTAATGATTTTGATTTACTAAAGAACTAGATACTTGATTTGGTTTGTACATTTTGATTTTCATCCGTCTTTTCATGTTTTCCTCCCGTAATGCCCTCTCATAATTTCCTCCATTAGAGATCATGTAGTATCGTTCAATTTTTTTCATATTTCCCTCAACCACAATCCTCTCAATCCAGGTAAGTTATGCCGCATGTACCAAGTGTATCAAAGGCAGTAATAACCCATAACATATCAGTAAAAAATGAATTTATTTATCCTCACCACCTGCAGGTGAATGCTGTCCTGTTACCTTTATGAGCCCTCAAAGGCTCTCCTGTTTTCCTTGTGAATCCAACTTACATTTTGGAAAAAGCTCCAATGGAAAGCTAAATCTTAGCAAATGCTTCTCAGGTTCTGCTGTTAATTGAAATACTGGGTGAGTTGTAACTGTTCAGATGACTGGAGAGAACTTTATTTTGTTGTGAAAATGTAAAGTTTTTGTTTTATTTGTTGGGCCCAGTGTCAAAAAGTGTATAAAATATTTTAAATATGTTCTGTGATTGAGTTCTTGGCGAGAGCATTGTCATAATCTAGTTGTGGAGTCAGATAAGTGTAATGTAATCCATCATTTTCTTAGCAGTTAAAACCTCTTAAAGTATTTCAAACATTTGTAGTAAAGAAAAAAAAAATTCCAGATGGAGGCAGCAAGGAAGAATTCAGGAGAAGAACAAAAAAAGT
The DNA here is from genome assembly GCA_011170035.1 of Teleogryllus occipitalis. Classification (NCBI taxonomy): domain Eukaryota; kingdom Metazoa; phylum Arthropoda; class Insecta; order Orthoptera; family Gryllidae; genus Teleogryllus; species Teleogryllus occipitalis. The sequence goes on along the minus strand of BLKR01000098.1, from coordinate 788,746 downwards.
GGAGTGCAGAATTAAAAAATGCCCAAGAAAGCATCAAGCAAGCCATTCGTCGTTTGAAAGAAGCTAAGAAAAATGTGCAAACTCATAAGGAAGAGCGAGACACTTTGGGTGCAGAATATCAGCAGTTACTGAAAGAGAAGACAAAGCTTGAACTGACAATTAAAGATTTATCAGACGAAGTTATGGGTGATAACACTTCTAAGGTATGTGGTCTTACTTTACTTTGTGATGGTTTTAGATGTGTTGGTTGGAGACAGGATAGATTCATTTTATTCTAGCATCACTGAATCCTGCTGCACAGAATCCTGTCTCCTGGTGTGTTCTTTGCTCAATTGTAAGCTTGAATTGTTTAAGCGCAATCTGAAATAAATTGTTCTTCATACATTACTTATTTTAGGAACGTGCTGAAAATGAACTGAGAAAATTAAAGGATACCATAGCCCAAAGGGAAGCTGATTTGGAACAAATCAAACCACGATATGAGGAAATGAAAAAGAAAGAAGAAGAATGTACCAGAGAGTGAGTCTTTAAAAAAAATCTATTTTAAATAAGTAGTAAGTAATTTGTAAGTATTGGGATATTTACCAGCTGAGATAGCTCAGGGTCATTGCAGCATTTCTGACTGGAGGTCCTAATCGTATATTTGCTTATGAACTTAAGGTGTGTTTGTTTTATTTATATAATACATTTATAAAATACAGGCAGGACAATTTTAATTATGTTTATGGTAAAACAAAGATACACATGAGAAAGAAATGTAAAATTACAATATGGTAAATGGAAAACAGAAAAAGAAGAAGGAAAAAAGAAAAGACAGTAGATGATAATGAAGAGGGAACAGTATTTGGTGTCTTGATGAAGAAAATATCTGTGCTTTACCTTTTTTGGTTGTTATTTCTGGTTCAGAAATATTGTAAATTTGTCCTCTGTTACATGTTGTATGGTGTGACTTTATCTTCCTTGTAGTAATTTAGATATAATTCATTAATTCATTGGTTTGTTAAAGATGTTTTGATGTCTTATAGTTAAATTGAGAAGAGGAAAAATTTTTTAATTTGGAAGAAATTCACATTTATTTCATGTTTCATTATGTATTAGGCACTTTTTCAAGTTCTCTTGGGAAGTTAAAAAGAATTGGTCATTGTAGACTTAGATTTTGAGTGAAACCTAAGACACGGTGCTCGGAATGAAGATGCTCACTTATAATTGTCTCTTTACCACAAGTTTAAGCAAGTAAACTCATTTCAAGAGATTGTTTAATCTATCTTCCATACATTTTTTTAAAAAATGTTTGAGAGCAATGTCATGATTTTCTTGTGTATTTCCAGCTTGGCTCTAAAAGAGCAGAAGAGAAAAGAGTTGTATGCCAAACAAGGTCGTGGAAGCCAGTTCACTTCCAAAGAGGAGAGAGACCAGTGGATCATGAAAGAACTGAGGTGAAGAAAATAATTGAAGTATGAAAGAGTAATGACTTTATAACAGGATTATTGATTCTTGAATCTTTTGTAGGTCACTGAACAAACAAATTAAAGATAAAAAGGAACATAGAGACAAACTGTCTGAGGATATGAAACGAGATGCTGAGAAACAAGTCCAACTAGAGAAAAAAATTGAAGTACGTGAGTGATATCCTAGTGTCACAGTGTTTTGAGATAATTATATTATAATTATATGTTTTATATATTTTGTTTTTGTGATAGGAACAAACTCAGGAAATGGAGCGGCAGCGAGGATGTATTGATGAGCATAATAAGCAGTTCTACGAATTGAAGAAAAATAAGGATCAGTGTCAAAGTACCAGAAAGTGAGTTCCTTTGAAAATTTAAATGTGTATGTCTCTGATGGTTAAGGCAACAGAATGGCTGGGAATGATAATTTTGTCAGGGAAAGCAGTGTACCAATTTCTATTTCATGATTTAAATTATGATTATCTAATTACAAGTTATGTATAATATTTGAGATGTTTGGCGTTTGTTTTCTTCTTTGATGATCATCTCTGGAGAGGATACAGAAAAGAATATGTAAACATATGGACCTTCTGAGGCAATAGGAAGAAAGTAGAATAGGAGTCACTAGAAATCAGGAGAGTCAAGGTAATGCTGTGGGAGACTTCATCCTCCTCGGGGACAGATGGCCAACTTTTGTGGGAGTAACAATTGATATCAACTCAAATAAGTTGAATTTTATGATCAGCATTTCAATTTATTCAAGGTCTTATGATTGGTGGATGCAATTTTGACTACCATCGTACATACATGGGGCAGTCAAAAAGTTCACAAAATATGTCCATCTCATCTCCGAGTAAAATTTCTATACACCTGTTGAGTTAGAAGAGGGGCACTGTTATCCAGCCAGAAGCATGTTTCTCCCCGCTTAATAACAAGCCTCTCCTAACTTAACCAAGTGTAGAGAAATTTTAATTGGAAAATACAGTCAACTCTGGTTATAGTGAACTCGGATATAGTGAACTTACTTCACTGGTCTTGTTTCTTTTACATTACAAATAAGCATAAGAAGATTCGGTTATAGTGAACCTGAACCTCGGTTATAGGGAACATAGGAAATGAGTCGCCGGATATAATGTGGATCTCGTTTGTTGTTAGGCAAGTAAAAGGACCTTCGGAGAGTGGGGCACGGTTCCAACAGTGCAAGAGGCATTGAAGGGTGTCAAGACTGCATTAAAGGATCTAGAGAAATTACTAATGAAAAATTGCAAAACAAACAAATGAAAATAATTGATTTTTTAAGAACAAATAAAGATCTTGAAATTTTCAGTTTGAGTTAATGTATTTTGTTGTCTCTCTATTTATAAAATCAATTAAGAAGAAATTCTGTTTAATTTTGACATCCTCGGATATAGTGAACCAAAAACGTTAGTCCCCAGAAGTTCACTATAACTGGAGTCTACTGTAATTAGCAAGTGAATGTGTGCGGTGCATTCATATTGTCTCATCCAACACCCACCATGTAGAAAGGATATGCTAACTGAAATTCAGATCTGGCCATATTACATTTCCCTAGGGTACTGCTGCATTGCCCTTGTGCTACTGCTGGAACAGGAATTACTTCCCAGACCTGCATCAAACAAATTTAAGATGATAAAGCACAATTTTCAGATGTTATAGTATATTGCAGATTATTGCAACACACTTAATAGTCATGGATACAAGGGAAATGTCCTAGGCCCTCAGATTTACCTGTTTCTGAAAGGACAGTAGTTTTGAGAATAGATGTAAGGCCAGGTGGAGAAAGGCAGAGGGTAGTTGGAACTCAAATTTGTTTCTAAAGCAGTATTCTACAAAATGAAACCTTTTTGAACATTCTATTACACGGTTGAAGATGTAGCTCTTCCTGTTCAGTAGTACAGCTGGTCAGATAAGAGCAGTAATTCAAAATCTTTGTAAAATTAAATTGAAGGAATAGTGAGAAATAAAATTCCGTGAAAAAATTTAAGTGACTTATTTCGTTTTCTGTGAAATTAAACCTGATTCTTAATAACATTAGAATGTTTGCTCATGCACAACACCAGTCATATAAACCTGTAATGCACAGTTCAGGGATGGACCATTCCAAGAAAGGATCCAGTTTAAAGTTATATTCACTATTAAAACAATGATTTATGAAGTGAGGAATGTTTGCATGGATGCAGATAGTTCATACGGTTCCTATAAGAAGTGTATGTGTAATTTTTTTTGTTGGCAGTGAACTTTGGAGAAAAGAAAACACATTACAGCAGAGTCTCTCATCCCTCAAGGAAGACCTTGCTAAAGCTGATCAATCTCTTCGTTCAATGGCGGGAAAGGTGTGTGAACACTTTATTATAATAACAAATATGATTTCTGATGTGAAACAGAAGTAGTGAGATCCCTTAATCTTCATTTACACTCATTTTTAATTTTAAATAGCCAGAAATTGCATTTGAATTCATTGTTAACATTACATTAAATAATATTCAATGTACTTTTCTCAAATTTTCATTAATTTATGTTGATTCCTCCCTTTTTTACTATATTTGTATGGTACAATTTCATTATTTGCCGGGACCAAAATTAATTATCAGTTGTTGAAATACATTTGTTTTTCTCTCAGCCTATTCTCAATGGACGAGATAGTGTTCGCAAAGTTTTAGAAACATTCCATGAAAGAGGAGGTGCTCATGCAGATACAGCTAATTCATATTATGGCCCAGTTATCGAGAATTTCAGTTGTGACAAACAAATCTATACCGCAGTGGAAGTCACTGCAGGGAACAGGTGAGAAGGAAGAACATGCATACTGCAACAGGTACACAAAATATCAGCAGTTAAATGTAATTCTCCATTGCTTCCTTTGCAGGTTATTTCATCACATTGTGGATTCTGATAAGGTGGGCACACAGATCCTAAAGGAAATGAATCGCCAAAAACTGCCAGGAGAAGTGACATTCATGCCTCTAAATAGACTGCATGTGAAGGAGCAGAACTACCCTGAGACTAATGTAAGTTCAGATTGAATCTCTGTATATATTACTGTGAAAGTGAATGAACTGTGGATTACAGTTTTCATTTCTTCACAAATCAAAATACATGATTTTAAAAAGCTGCTAAGGCATTATATTTTTATATTTCTATTTAATTTGTGTATTTTTGTTTTTAGGATGCCATACCTATGGTAACAAAATTAAATTATGAAGCTAAATATGATAAAGCATTGCGATACATCTTTGGCAAAACTCTGATTTGCAGAAATTTGGAGGTTGCCACCAATTTAGCCAAAACAAGTGGGTTAGATTGTGTTACTCTTGAAGGTGATCAGGTACAGTAAAAAAATTGTTAAATCACTGAACATACTGTTGATGAGTTATTCCATATAAAACTTGTTTTAATTGCAATTTGTTCAGGTATCATCAAAAGGATCACTTACTGGAGGATACTTCAATACTTCTCGTTCTCGTTTGGAAATTCAAAAAAATCGTAGTGAGCTAACAGATCAAATTAGAGCTAATGAAGAAGAATTGTCAAAATTGAAAGATAACCTCCGAGAAATCGAGGGGAAAATAAATACTATTGTGTCTGACATGCAGAAGACAGAAACAAAGACTAGTAAAGCTAAGTAAGTGTGGAGTGTTTGTTGTTTTCTGTATATCAATTAAGAACATGAATGAAATGTGGCACTTACTACAGTTTTAAAGAAATCAGGAAGCTACTAATTATCTAAACCTTTCAATCAAACTTAACAGGTTTTTGAGCATTCTGAAGTGGATATCTTCAAATTTTATAGTTTGCAATTAGTTTGACAGTATCATGAATTGTAATTTAATACTTGAATTTATATCATCTAGCATATTTTCATTGTTTTGATGGCCAAATTTAAAGTGACCTGTCCTTTTTCTGTAATTGAATTCAAGGAGTGATAAAATCATTTATTAATTGACACACGAGAAAATAATTACACAAGATATTTTTGGAAGAAATAGGATTTTTTAGAACTTTAGCTTTTTTGATATTTATTGCTTTGTTTTCTGATGGTAGTAGCTTGTGAAAGTGTGTTGGGGTTCTGATATTCTTCTGCACTTAGTACTGGACATTCATCTGCAATAAGCAGGAAATATTTAGATGTCACAACTGATTTGAGAAACGTGGCAGGAGCTGCCCTTGAAAATAATACTTTCTTTGCAGTTTGAAAAGGATATGACTCCTAAGAATTTCTGTGTTTCATTTTGTATGAAAGTTGCAGGATGTCATTGTCAAGTGTTGGATTTGTCATTATCAAAGTTTGTAGGATGTCTTTGAACTTTTGATGTTAAAAGTGTGCTCTAATTTTGACCCTTCAAATACGTAAATAGTATTTCATTTTCATTGGTATTTTCTGTGTACTTTTCAGGGATATATTTGATAAAGTGAAGGCTGATATTCGTTTAATGAAGGAAGAACTTGCAGGAATTGAAAGGTATAAAGTACCCAAGGAGCGTTCTCTTGACCAGTATGCCTCCAGTTTAGAGGCAATGAAGACTACCAAGGAGGGACTGGAATCAGAGTTGCATCAGGTAAGTTAAAGTTTCGCATTCTGATTTCCAAACAAAAAGATGTTAATATTTATTTTGAGTATTTTTAATTACTTCTATTAGATATTTGTTTTTAATAACAACAATATATTAAAAATAGGGTATGAATCTTTTCTTCTATTAACTTTTTACTTGCTGCGTGTATGCATGCACGCAGTTTGTTGTGCAGGGTGCATGCATGCGCCCTGTTTTTACGTTTCTGCATTTTACATTTTCCAACTTTCATGAAATTTTTTGTTAGTCCTGTTGTAAAGTGTGTATAGTATGAAGCAAACTCACAAAGCCTCAGGTTCGTTCAGATCAATAAAGGAATATCAATATTGGCAAAAATCGGCTGAACAGTATAGGCACTAGGGTTGAGCACAAATGGACGAGCAGATATTTGTGCCAATGGATTTTTCAATTTCAAGGACCAACAAAACATTGATTCTGGCTATACCATGTGTTAGAGAAAGTAATTTACTATATGTAGAAACATGGTTTATCCACTTTTTCGTTACTAGGGCCCGTCAGTATGAGTTTTTCTGTAGAAAATTTACCGTTTTCCGGTGCACGATTATAATACTTTCTCTTCATATGAAGTAAGGGCGAGAAAGTAAAAACAGAGCCACCATTGTAGTAAATAATGTAAGTACTCGCCTAGCCTATAATTTTTAACTTTTCTGCTTTTTACACTTTTCCCATCGATCCCCTGAAAAGTTTAAAAAAGGGGTTTTTCTGTATAGAACAACGTAGAATCATTAATAGTTTTGAAAGAAATTCTAGTCTTCAATCAATTGTATATCTATTTTTCTTAAATACTTATGGCTGACATTGTTTATATTTGTATTGTTTTCTTACAGTAAATTCCTAGTTACTGTTTAAGTTAACAGGAATTTATAATTACATGACTTGAGTGAACCCTCTTATATCTGCATTTTTGTAACTAATTCAGTCTAATAAATGTGTATTGCACCATCTTGATGTGTCTTGAAACCATACAACTAAGTCATTTATTTAATATTTACATCAAAGATCAGAAACTTCTTCATTGATACATTCAAATAAAAAATTGTGAAAATCCTCTATTTTTGCAGGAATTAATGTCCCAATTATCAGTTCAAGATCAACTGGAAGTTGATAAATTGAATGATGATATTCGAAGACTTACCCAAGAAAATAAAGAAGCTTTTAGTACAAGAATGCGGCTTGAAGCTGAAAAAAATAAGTTGGAAAACCTTCTAACTAATAACCTCATGCGTCGTCATGATGAATTGATGCAGGCTTTGCAGGAAATTTCTGTTGAAGATCGAAAGAGGCAGTTGGATAACAGCAAATCTGAGTTAGCAGCAATTGAAAAGAGACTGGATGAAGTGTCACGTGAGTGCAAAAATATGGAGAAGCAAGTACAGGAGGCAACGAAAATGGTAAGTTGTGGTTGTTGGTTATTGTTTTTTGTATTTTTCAGTTTGTATTGTTTTCTTAATGTTTCTATCAATTTTAGCAAAAAACTGAACAAGCTGCTCAAGATAAGTGGAAATCAAAAGAAAAGGAGATTCAAGAAAAAATAGAAGAAGATGCCAAAGATCTTGAGAAAATGGCATCAAAACAGAACATGTTACAAACAAAAATTCAAGATTGTACTAAAAAAATACAAGATTTAGGATCTTTACCATCTCCTGATATATATACCAAATATCAGAATCTTTCTACAAAGAGTGTGAGTTATTACTGTTTTGGTTATATCTAACATTTCTGTTTGTATAATGTTATCTATGCAAGTTTCCTTGACTCCAAAATTTCTGCACCCTTTCTTTGACCATAAACATTTATATCAAACATTGAAACTGGTAGCAAATTTTGTTGACAACTAGTTTCGTAATGTAAGATGTGTGTCCACATAATAAAAGTAATTTGCTGCATATAGATTTGGATTTTCCAGTATTGCTGAAACACTAATGTCTAACATTACAAAAGTCACCTGTGATGTCACACTGGTAGCAATGCTGTTGCTTCTGCATTATTGCTGACCAGGGGGTCCTAGAGTTGAGGTCCCGATGGCGGATTTTTGGTACTAACAACATAGCAAGGTCGAATTCAGCCAAGGAGCATTCTAAAGGCTTACTGCTCTGACCAGTTTTTCCGTGGTTACCTCTAGCAGTACCCTAACAATTGGGGTATGGATTGCATACAGTCTCCTCCTTCATCCTTGACCCTTTCCTCTCTCCTTATTTACACTTTCTAACACCACCCCAGGGTCATTTTAACAGTATTTGATGCCTAGGTTAATTTTGGGGGTCCCCTATTCCTACTTTCACCGATCTCCCCTCCCTCAATTTTGATGCTGGAAAATAATTAAAATTCTATTAATTAAAGAAAATAAGTGAAACAGAATATTTAAAGACAATTTTTTTTATATAGCATCGTAGGCTTTCATGGCTGGAGTCAATTTGAGTGAAAGTTTTCGGGCTGGTAGGCCGTGGTCCAGTAGGCATTGAAGAGCTAAACGTTTCGTCCACATCTGCGGTGGACATCTTCAGTGGTGGCAGCGTCGTGGGGATAGTCTCCGGGTCGGCGGCTGGTCAGTCACTAGCCAGCCGCTGACCCGGAGACTACCCCCACGACGCTGCCACTTCTGAAGATGTCCACCGCAGACATGGACGAAACGCTTAGCTCTTCAATGCCTACTGGACCACGGCCTACCAGCCCGGATACTTTCTCTCATAATTTTTTTATCTTTATTTCTCATCATTGATTAGCATTCTTGCATCAACCAGCAACATTCGATTTTATGAATATTATCCAATGATGCATGACACATCACTCCGTTATGCCAATTTTTTGTGTCTACTTTAATCATACTTCTTTCTTATGTGGGTGTGTGAAAAAAATTAGTTAATTGGAAAAAAATATTAGTCAATTGTTTTAAGAACTACTAGGGCCTCAGGCCCTCTGGGCCTATGCAGTAACACAGCACTCCACTACCCATTCTACAAGTCAGGAATTAAAAATTTGTCCCTGCGAGGAAGGTGCCCATTTCTAATCACTGATGCTACAACCTCCAAAAGATAGATTCCAAAAGGGGTCTCGTTTTGTAGAATATATAATTGGGTTTTAGGAGCCTAGAAGACCCTATTTTCAAATTATGCTCAATACACCTTTGATAATGTGTGCTGTGCAATGATTGTGATAATGAAAGTGCAATGATTGTGCACTTTCTGATGCATTGCAAACATTATACATTTTTTATCAAATATGTTCGATGCTCCCTTGGGAGGTAATTCCATCTGCAGCAGTAGCACACAATGGATTTTATGTGGATGACATCTTATTAACTGTACAAAAGTCATCTTTCTTTATTTGTATTAGTAATACAAATTGAGTCTCTTTTGAATCTCGGACTAGCTGTTTAATATGAGCAGATATGATATGTTCTTATATGTATTGTATTAATGAGTGTTCTCTATTACCTTCAATAGAAATGTAACTAACTTTTATTTCTTGCAGTTGTTCAAGGAATTAGAGAAAGCAAATGGACATTTGAAGAAGTATAGCCATGTAAACAAGAAGGCTTTGGATCAGTTTATGAGCTTTTCAGAACAAAAAGATAAATTAGTGAAGAGGAAGGAGGAATTAGATAGAGGGTAAACAAATGTTTCATTTTCTTATTTATTAATGCAGTGAATTGAGATGTTAACATTGATTTTCATGCTTTCAGTGATGAAAAAATTAAAGAACTAATGAATGTGTTGGAGCAAAGAAAATATGAAGCCATTGAATTCACCTTTAAACAAGTCTCAAAAAATTTCAGTGAAGTTTTCCACAAGTTGGTACCTTCAGGGCATGCACAGTTGGTCATGAAAAAGAGTGAAGAAGAAGGTGGTGAACAACAAGGAGTAAGTTCTTTTTTAATATTTGTCAGATGCTTTCAAATAGAAACAGCAAGATCTTCTAAATGTATGGTGCTGAACATTTTTGCTATTCTTCTTTTTAAGGAGGGTGACTCGGACAAATTTACTGGAGTAGGTATTCGTGTGTCCTTTACTGGTCGCAATGCAGAAATGCGAGAAATGAACCAGCTTTCTGGAGGACAAAAATCTCTAGTTGCTCTTGGACTTATTTTTGCCATTCAGAAGTGTGATCCAGCACCATTTTACCTTTTTGATGAAATTGATCAGGTGATTAAATACCATTTAATTAATCACATTTTGAACATGAAAACAAGCAAGCATGAAAGCAAAGAAAGCAAGCAAATTTAATCTCCATCACTCCTGGACAGACTCACTCACATCCCCCCATCATTCATTGTCACCTTCACAATTGCTGGCAACGTTCCATAACACATTGTCTATCTTATTGGAAATGCTGCATACTTTAAAACTTTTCGCCACTTTGGAAGTCACATTGTATCTCATTGTCACGTTACCTCAGTTCTGTGTTGGAAGTAAAAAGCTCACACTCTGATGGATGCACAGAAACAGCCAATCAAATTTGGCATGACACCCTCCGAATCAAATTTGGCATGATACCATCCAAATTTACAATAAGGATTTACCTATTTGTAAAAAATAAATACAAATTTTTATTATAAAATTTACTAAGCTATATCACTTTATTGGGTGTGGCTTGTACACAAGTCCCCCTCAAATTATTGTGACAAAGATCGTTAGTGTGACTTATACATGGACACGGCTTGTACATGAGCAAATGCAGAACTAAACTTATCATTTCTATTTGCTTGTTGTGTTGGAAAGTAGTGGTTCTGTGTATTTTTGTAGTTTTATTTCTTTTGTTTCAAGTTGTAAGAGTGTGTAAGGTAGAAATGAAATTGATGAGGGTTACATATTTTCAGCATATATTATTGCCTTTTTACAAAGTATGCTTCTTGCAGGCCTTGGATTCACAACATAGAACAGCTGTTGCAGAAATGATTCATGAGTTGTCCAAGGATGCTCAATTTATTACAACTACCTTCAGACCAGAGTTGCTTGTTCACGCCAACAAATTTTATGGTGTTAAATTTCGAAATAAGGTAATGGAAGGGTATTATGTGTATATATAATATAATGTTGCCGAAACTTTGTTCTGGCTCCTATGTTCCATCTCTAAATATTCCATCCTTATACCAAACCACTTTCTATTCACTCTCCCATTTATATTCTCTAAACATTAACAATCATTAACGTTCATTACTATGGAGGTCATGTATAAGTGTTTTGAGATACACAAAAACTAATAAACTTGAAATAATTTTAATGACTACATTTTTCCAAAATACTCGCTACGACATTCTATACATTTTGGCATTCTTGCAAACCAATTTTCAAAACAGTTCCTTTTCCTTGAGTGCTAAAAATTCACTTTTGTAGGCATCAAAGGCTTCTTCAGGGCTTGAGAACTTCCTTCCTCACATTTGACTTTTGACTGTACAGAACAGAAAATAATCACATGGGGCCAGGTCAGGACAGTAAGGTGGTTGAGTCATTAGTAGGGCCCGGATTTTAATGACAAGTCATATAGTTTTTCTGGACCTACGGGAGAATTTTAAGACAATTTATGCCGAATCCAGGTATTGTCGATTAGAAAAACGTATTTTTATTGTGCATATAAAGTCATATTTCCACAGTTTTTAGTAAAAGGTCATATTTTGGTCAAAACTGGCCGTAAATGCACATATTTGTCATATTTTTAAGGACCATTTTTAGTAAAAGGTCAAATATTGAACAAATTTTGCTCAAAATGCATATATATGGCACATTTTTAAGGTCACAAGGATAAAAGGCTTGAAAATATGTGTCTCATAACACTGTATTAGGTGATATTGTCACAAATAAACTCAAAAGTTATACCACAAAGGATTATTTTAAACGTAAATGAATTTGAACAATGTGAGTTGGGTCCAGCTCTGTCATGTGGTTGAAAAAGTGTACAACAAATTGCTGAGTGATCTTCAGCGAAATTATGGATATTGTACAATGTGCAAAATTAGCGATATAATTTCTGGAAATGCTGCAACATTTGAAGACAGTGAACCAAAGCTGCTCTGCGGTGATATTGCCGCTTTCAAATACGCTCCCATGACATCATGTGATGTGGAGAGGAGCTTTCCCAGATACAAAACTATCCTTGGTGACAACCGTAGGTCTTTTAAGATGGAAAACTTGAAAATACACCTTGTGATCCAATGCAACTCTCTAGAAATTGAAGACTGAGAGGAAATTAGAAAACATTAAACAAGAAGTATGCAGTAGTAAAGCAAGATATTTTGTTTGATGTGTTTTATTGTACTGTACTTGATTTGTTTTGCTGACACAAGCAATTTTTTTTAATGCTGGTTAGTTCCAAAGACTGTCTTGTTTGGACCGAGGCCCCCAGCCGCCTCAGAATAGCACTGAAGATGACCGCAATGCGGCCGAAAAAGCTTTATATTAAAATAAATATATACGACAAAACAATGCCTCAAATTCATTTACATGATGCAAATGTCGTTAACGCTGAATCATTTCCTACCATTAGTTCCAAAGACTGCAAACCGTATGTACCATACTCATAATCTATTCTTGAGTGAATTTTGTATTTGTTATACCTAAAAAAAACAACAGGAATTTTAAAAAAATAAACTTGTATAACGTCATATTTTATTTTTTAAGGTCATATTTATGTACGTTTTAGATCATAAATGCTTGCATATTTCGCCGATTTTTAGGTCATTAAAATCCGGGCCCTAGTCATTAGTTTAACCTCTGTGGCCTCCAGCAACTGAATTGTGCAGTTGGCCATGTGTGCAGATATATTGTAATGGTGCAGGATGATTCCCCGCAGTCATCAGTTGCCGCTGTGGAAGCTTGGCAAAAACTTTTGTTAGACATATTGTTGTGTACCTCAGAGCAGTAAGTTCTTTGTTCTTCTAGTGGAATAGTTGTGATATGACCGCTTTTGGGGAATAATGTTTCGTGTCAAATCTTTTCAACTTTTTTTCACACCATTCCACATGGATGTGTTTCTGTGATTCTGTCAATGTGTGAGGCACCCATTGAGATGCAACTTTCCTGACTCGAAGATATTCATGCAAGATTTTGGAAACAGCCGGCAATCCAATCTGTAGGGACCCTTCAATGTCCTTAAATATCATATCATTGTTTTTGTGCACCAATTTTTCCACAACAATGATTTCTTCTGTCACTGCAGTTGCCAGACCCCCACTCCTCTCCTCAACTTCCAACAAAATTCTGTCTCTTCTGAATCCTTGAAACCACTGAAAAATTGTTTTATGGGAAGGTGCAAGGTCCCCGAAGGTCTGCTGCAAATGATTAAGGCTTTCAGATTCTTGTAAACCACTTTTAAACTTATAAAGAATCATTGCACGAAAGTGCTCTCTTGTCAGCTCCATTCTGACAACTGAACACCGTGTCAACAAAAAGATAGATAGGCTTCTTAGCAACAGCGATAAGCCAAGCATATTCCAACTTGAATGCATTACTCAGAATGGACACTGCAATCGATTTACATTCTTGGAAAGATAATAATGGACTTGAACACATTATATCTAAAACTTCTGTAGCAACCCTCGTACATTCCTGATGTTTTTCATGCTCTCTCTGATTTTTCATCTTCATATCTTAATCATCACCTACTTCAATTCATAGTTCGTCCTTCTGAAATGTCCTAATTCTAAAATCCTAAGGTAACCCAATCTGTAATACACAAATTCTTGGTGATTCCTGTTTCAAAAGTCATATATACACTCTTAGTAAAGGGGTAAATCCTTATCAGATTTAATAACTGCACAAAATTTATCATTGATCATGGATAAATGTAGCAGTAAATTTTCATTCAGTTATAAACTAAAATATGCAACTGTTCAGTCAGAACAGTAATGAAATTTTATTACAGGAACAAACTCACATTATTGTAATATTGAAATTTGATTATATTTGTTTAAAGAGTCTATATTCTTTATTCTGAAATGTTCAATTAAGTATTCTTTAGGTTCTTAGCTCGTATTAACCATTTTACACATCTGATCAAGAGATGACAAATTATAATAGATCAGACAAAATTAATGTTATCAAGTAAGTAATAAAATTATGAAAACCAAAGAATACAATTTGTAGTTAATAATAGGCAATCCAATTACAAATTTCTTAACCACCAAAAAATTTAAGGTGTGAATGAATAAATTGTCAATTTCATGAGATAATTTCATAAAATAATTTCATGTCAGGTAAAGTATCAAAGAATTTCACTCTGAATTTATCCTGATTCAGTAGTCATTGTGAATGTTTCATACCTAATATGATGTATTTCTTTTCCTCTGTATTCTGTTGTTATTGCAGGTAGAAATTAAGTACAAATATTTTTTTAAAATTTATTTCATCTCAAAGTCACATCTACCAACTACAATCAATGTATTACTTGATTAAGAGAATGTTATTGAAATATGTCTAAAAGTATGTTATGGAGATATATATCGTTGTCTAAATTGTTATGTGCTTTATTGATTGTGTGTCTGGTATTGTTACAGGTGAGCCATGTTGAATGTGTTACAAGAGAAGTTGCAAGAGACTTCGTTGAAGACGATACAACTCAGGGGTAATCCAAGTTGTGTGGTTTACTGTTTCATCTGTACAAATAATTATTAAATGAGAGACATTTCATCCAGTGAAGTGCAAGCTATTTTTAAATCTGTCAGCTTCTGCTATTTGTGCACAATTGTTTTAGATTTTTTAATACTTTCTTTTGATTAGAATTTTGAAAGTAATCAATAGTTTCTTGACATTACAGTGCATTGCATAAGCCAGTGCAACCCTTTAATGTGTTAAATGGTTGTGGTGGGTCTTCTGGGCCTGGAACATGTTTGCTGACCTCTTTTTAAATTACGACTTTTAGCTTCCCATGGTGCTGATCATTTTAGTTCACTAAAATTTTCTTTGCATTTTATTTATATTCAGAAGTATTTGTATTTGCATGTATCTGTAAGATATAAGCCCATGTGCACCATTATGTTTGAGAAGCAAGTGATCACTTCTCACTTTATTAACTCTGCATATTCATAGTTTTTTTATCTGCATAATTGCACAATATAGCCTTTCAGTCACAGAAGCATTTGTTGCATATTTAATTTGTGAATGGTTGCCCGATATGTTTGTCAATTTCATGACACATGCGAATACTTCATAAGTTTTAATTTTCTTGTGTAGTTAACTGATCTATTGAAATTGTGTCAAATTGCAATTTATATCTACATAATTATTCATTTTATCGAAGTTTTAAATGTGCCCAGAATATAGTGTAAGAGTGTATGAGCTTAGTGAAACAGCTCCCGAAATGTCTGACTTTAGAAATGTTGCTTGACATATTCAAAATATTGAGTTTATAATGTTTTATTGTATTAAAAATACATGAGAAATTGTTTTGTACAACCGTTTGGTCATTGGAAGTCAAAATGATTTCCTCCCAACCTCCCCTTTCCTATTTGTTTCACTGTTCCGGAAGCGCTTTGAAAACGCTTCGCGCCGCTTGCCGCCGAAGACGAAACGACCTGTTGCTGGCTGCTGGTGCTCCTGCGCGCTCCTGCAGCCAAATCCCGCCGTACTGTTCTTGGAGGGTGGATCCCAGCACCACGTTGCCAAGTTGCAGTACGGTTGGTTATGTCGGAGAAAAAGAAACTCTCATTGTGTCTGTTTTTTTATTTTTTATTTTAATATTCTTGGTTGACCGTTTTTGCGTTCCAAAAGATCGGCGGGAAGTATATAAGTTACAATTGTAGTGTAGAGTATTTTGCAGGATTGCCAGGCGACAGCGCTCGCGTATCTACTTGTTGGCAGACAGGAGGGAACAGCGGTGGGTTGTGGGTCGTAACCCGAATGTCAAATTGTACGATATATTAATTGTGGACAGCAAATATGATCATCGGCAAACTTCCTTTAATGAAGCAGTTGTGATTGTTGTGTTCGTGTTTCATCGTGAATGTTCGATGCCGTTAATAATGGAAACTGAAACGCCATTCAAAGAGGGATATTTACTTTTCCCTCCTCATGGAGTTTTGGGACATTTGAAGGTAATTATTTGTAATTTAGATATTTGATCATGTATCTCTAGCAGGTGGATAGTAATTTATGCATATTTATATTTTTAAGTTTAAAACATTAGTTGTGTACGAGGAGTCTTATCGCGCAGGATGTTGAGGTTAAAATAACAAGGAAGTTTCTGACAGCTCGAAATTTAAACAGAAATAGTATATTTTTAAAATAGAAACGTGACATAGTTGGTAGCCAATTCAGTGCCTTTACTTTTTCAAAAAGTATCCTTATTTCAAACTTAAAACATGGGGAATGTGAATGTTAAAAACTGCATGGATTTTTTGTTTATTTGGTCAACTTTTTTACTTTGAATGTAGTATTTTTAAAGGTAATTTCTTTTCCAGAAATCTTGGCATAAAAGATATTGTCAATTGTTCAAGTCCAGTAAACATGGCATCGAGCGATTGGAAGTCTTTGATAGTGAAGATGATCTTTGGAAAACCTCTACAGTTAGAATCATCACCCTTGAAAATTGTATTAAAATCACACAAGATGTTCATAAACATCCTAATGTTTTTACCGTAAGTCTCATTTGCATTTGAAGTTTTAGAGTACTGATCTAGAGCAAGTGTAACTTTTAATTTCATTTTATTTTTTTAAAATGTTGTTTTGATAACATTCAATGACATGTTCAGAGATAATATAGTGTAAGATAATCCTAAAATATAATGTAGTGTAAGGTTTCATTTTCATTTAATACTTATTTATTCATTATTAGACTCAAATTAAGTAAATGGAGAACTGCTGACACTGAATATTTATATTTGCATGTATTCCTTTTTTTTTTTGCTAAACTGCGTCCGAGCTTATTTGCTTGTTAGAGTATATTATTATTATTATTATTAATTGCCATATTTCAACAAAAAATGTATGCTTTCTTCGATTTTCCTTCAATTTTGGTGTTTATTGTTAGTGACTATTTTTAAGTGAGTGTGTGCTGAGAACCTTTCTGTTCCTGTGTGAAATGAATGCATTTCTGTTGATCATAAGATGTTGAATTTCATGAAAGTGCTTTTACTACACTTATTATTCTCATAAGCACTAATGTGATATTTGCTGGCAGTAACCTAAGAAAAACCCGAAAAAATCTCAAAATATTTTCTTTACTTATTGTACCAAAAAAACAAAAATGTTTTTCCAATAGATAATTACCAAGACCAGCATTCACCATTTTGGAACCCAAACTGAGAAAGAATTGACTGACTGGATAACAGCATTCCAATCCATAGCTTTTAAAGATAATATCTCCAAGCATACAATTGAAGAAGACAATGAACTGTACTGCTCGTCTGCTGATGGTAAGTGTTATTTTGTCCAATTTGGCATTGTGAAATGTAGATAGTAGCAAAAATTTCTTATTGATAATTTTTATCTCACAAAGTGTCATGGGAATGTAAAATCAAAGTGTAATATACTGACATAAGATCATTAATTTAACAAAGAAACATTTTTTTATAGTGAATTATTTTCATCCTTTATTGACAATAACATTTGCAATTCTGGATGTAAAATGCTTTCTTTAAAAGCCTAACAGTGAAGATTTAGTGTGTTGAGTTTGACTTGCGTTTGTGATATTTGTTTAATTCCCTGATTGATTGTATTAACAGGAGTCTTCACTGTGAAACTTGTTCCATCAGAGGCTTCCATTCGATGCAACCTAGAACCTGGGAACTATGTGCTGATTATAGCATCTTCATCTATACAGTTAAGAAGCTGTAATGACCATAGACTATTATGCACATGGCCATTTCGGTACATTCGCCGTTATGGTTACAGAGAGGGGAAATTTACTTTTGAGGCTGGGCGCAAGTGTGATACTGGGGAAGGGACTTTTCATCTTGAACATTCTAATCAACAGGACATATTTCGTTGTATGTCCACTAAGATGAAACATATGCGCAAGCTCTTGAGTGGAGAAACAGCCCAGTCGCCTGTTATTGTGTGTGGAGATAATCAATTTCAAGCTGCACTTAGCATGGAGGCGAGGTCTCGTAGCCCACTCCCTCCTTCCCCAACAAGTGCTACATCGTATGGAGATTTAACCAGTGTGTCTATGTCTCAGTCGAGCAAACTTTCTGCAGCTGACTCGTCTACTGTTATCAGTGCTCCTGCTCCTGCTCCTCCTAAGCCAAAGCCTGTGAAACCACCTCGAAAGTCACTTATTTTGGCTCAAAGCGGGAAGAGTGATGAGTCTTCAATTGATGGTTGTGGATTTGGAAAAATGAGAATCGTTCCTTCCAGTGAAAATTGTGTTCTCCCGTTATCAAATGCTTCAGTTTTGACATGCAATTCTTCCACATACCCTAGCAGTTCATTTTCAGTATTAGAAGGTAATAATAGTGGTTTTGATGGATACGATAAAGTTGAGGTGAGAAGGGAAGCCTGGCGTACAATGGGAGTTGTTGATGTCAGTCATTCAGAGAAACCGTACCTTGAAAGTGATATAGAAGAGGATGGATTGGAGTCTATTTTGAAGCATAGTGGAGGTCATTCTCATAATGATGATTCATTTCTTAAGAATCAGGGATCGAAAATTCTCCTTCCTCAGATGTCATATAAATCTGATGCTTCAGAAAATTATGATACTCTTCAACATTTTGGATCTACATCTCGACTGAACAATAACCCAGGGTACAGACACATTCCTAGCATATTTCCTGTAACAAGTGGAAGTACTGAAGTTTTATCCCAGCCACCTTCTACGCAGAGCAAATATGAAGATGTTGTTAATAGCATGCAGGCCTGTCGTATGGCAGATGATTCCCATTATGGCTATGGAATGATACGAAAAAAATCACATCCAAATGAAAATGACAACGAAAGTGTGGGACCTAATCATAAAGTGTATAATGAACTTGAATATGCAATTGTTCAAAAGCAAAAAAAGGTTTAAGACAAACCTGAATTCTTCTGTGATACTTCAAATTGGACCATGATACTCTTGTGCTTAATGTAAAAGTTCCTTTTCTGTATTTAGCATTCTGCTTTGACAGGTTATTGTAATGATGACTGATCAGCAATTGTTTATTAAAATAAGATATTTCATATCTTAGGTAATTTAACCTTTGTAAACTCTGAATTATGGAGCATACTTATGTCCAAAAGAGTAAATCAAAATTGTGTTTGAATTTGATAATTTTAGTTTTAAAGAATGATTGATGGAAAATACTTAAGAATTCTAGAGTGACAAGATCTGCATCATAAATTGACAATGTCACTTTACATTTCATTTTAATTTTTAATCAATCTTTTAGGGATGATTTAAAATTTTGGCATATTGACAATTGCCTTAATTTGTAGTGTTTTCAAATGATAATGAGTCTCTTGCAAATCCTTGCCTTGTGAAGTGACAATCCAGTTAAACTCCTCCAACTCGTATAAGGTTGATTCTAAAATAGTACTGTGCCAGAATTACTTTATCCAGGGTGTCCACTTTCTGGAAAACCAGAGAAAGTTGGTAAAGTTCTTAAAGTCTCAAAAAGTCAGTGAAAGAATCATAGATTTTGAAAAAACATACTTAAAAGTTAGGGACATTTTTAAGGCCATTCTAAACCTGATTTTATTCCTTAAAAAATGAATACAGTCGTTCAGTAAAATAGTATACAGTGATGTTTGGAATAATTTTTATTTGTGAAGCAAAACTGTGTTGTTTTTTTTATTTTATGGTGAAATCAGTTGAAAAATTAGTATCAAAGTATCCAAACCTTGCTTTTGTACTCCATAAGAAGTACTGTGAAGTGTGGAACAAGTCCTATCAAGGGGGGAAAATGCTTTGGGAAACCGGAAGAGAGCAGAAATAAATTTCAAGAAAAGAGAGGCTACCCTGTTTATTCATAGTTGTTTGTCATGTATGGGAGATTAATATGTGCCAAAATGACAACTGGCTCTCTTTATAGTCTCTTCATATTAGGTACCTGCTAGTGATAATAGTACAATCATTACACAAGAATTTTGAATAGCAATTTAAGAAACATTTGTCAAATCTTATTTAAAAGAATTTGTAACAATTTCTTTTTGTGGGATGTGCATGGTCTATAACTATTTCATGAATTGACGTTTTAAAAATCTTGTAAATTGTATAGACATTAAGGAAATTATTGTGATGCATTTTAATTTGGAAGGTGGAATTTTCTTGTGTGGGTATATGTGAGACAGCCCATTATTTGTATTGGAGGGTCTTGAATGTTTTCATTCTTTCAGCTGATCAGAAGAGGTTTAATCTAATAGTACTTCAGCAGTACTTCAGTTTTCCGAAAGTAAACTATCTTTTGTAAATGATAGAATTTGTTTTATATTTGAGTAGGGAATTTGTAATTCATAAGATTTTTTAATTCATAAATTTATTGTACTCATTGCTCTTATAGTTTGGAACTTCCAAGATATTTTCATTGTTCTGTTCTAAACAGGTTTAAGATTTTTTAGATTCTTAAGTGCTGTTAGAGAAGGGCTAGGCAGGAAGTATTTTTGATGTCAGAATATTAGGCTTTTACTTCTGTGTTTACCTTCTCTCACTGTATCTGTAACTGAAAGTTAAGGTAAGAGAAGAAGTATTTTCTTTGTTGCTACTCTCCAAAGTCCACTTATTGGTTTAGAATGGTGGAATAACACTTTTGTGTATCATTTGAAGGATCTGTTCATGGGATCTCCTCAAATCGTTGTTCCTTGTAATGATGTATATATAATCTCATTGTAATGAGAGTAAGATGTTTAAAAGTATTATACTTATATTATGCATTAGAGAATTTCATTTATTCTTAATCAGTTATTGTATTTTTTAATTTAGGTCCTGTAAATATGAGATACTTGTCAGGGAAATCAAAATGTACTCCATTCCATTGGGAGTGTTTTTTTAATCAAAGGTAGACTCTGATAGATAAGATGAGATTCAACATTCCAAACGGGATAGATGTTGCATTATATAAAAAACATAAGAATATAATTCATAGATAATAATGCCCCAAATATAAGCCAGTTTTAACCAGATGTTTATTCTCATCTAAATACCTGTTTCATTCATTGTAATATTTTGAGAAGTTGATTGTTTCTGATTGGAGCATTTGGATGATTTTAGTGTACATTTCAACAAACCACTTATAAAGTGTAAATTAGGAGTAAGATTGAGAAAGACAGTAATTGGACATTCTGTCTGCTCTTTACTCCAAATAAGAATAATGAGGATTGGTTCTATTTTCATGTCATCTAAAAGTTAAGTGAATGTTGTGATGGGTTCCTGGCAAAATTTTGCTGCATGTGTTGATCAAATGGTGTTACTCAGAGGAGATGGAAGAGTCAAAAAAGCAATGTCTGATAGTTACCGTTGAATGATAAGGTTAATCTTAAATTTTCCTCCCTTCTACAAATAACTATTTTATTTGTTTGTTACCAGTAACATGTGATTTTCATCAAGCTGTGTTTTCCAGGAATATTTAATTTTACTGGATATAAAAATTCTTTTTATGTAGTTTATGATAAATGTTTTAAAATTTCTGGTGCTATGCTGCCTATGGACCAAAGATATTAATCATTTAACCATTAGTGACAACCATAGGAATTGAGGAATGTGTTCTACAATACATTTCTTTGGTGCCTCAGTGCTGTAGTAAAATTCCAGATTTTCATACACATTGGAAGCCAATGAATAATGTGCCACAAAATATTAATATAGGAGGAATTGAATACTTTTATATTTGTATTGCATCATTTTGAACTTTTATAAGATCTTTTTACTAATTTTTAAATATATTGAAGTACTTAGACTGGTGATTTTCAAAATGCTGTTCTTGTCACATGATTTTGAAAGTGTTTGTAGGTAAAATTGAATATATAATTATTCTCGAAACTATGAATATGCTCAATTTTTTAAGTGAAATATTGATATGTTATATGCAAAGAGTTAGTTATATCTGTATCTGAATAAATTTAAAACTATTGTTTTTGATGATCAATTACCTTACTAGAGTAAATTGAGAGGAGACAAGTGCCTTTTTATAAAGTTGTTTATTGAGAGTTCTTTAGTAGTGGTTAAGTCAATAGTATGCTATGGTGTGAATGTACTTCAGATAGGTTTCAGTTATGAGATTAAAAGATAGGATGCTTCATAAATGAGAATTTAAAGGAATTATTGGAAGGAAGAGGGGATTAAATTTCCTTTTTTATTTTCTTTCTCTTCTGTGATATACAATTTTAATGATTTTCCAGTTGATGGGTTTGTTGATATGCATCTTGAAGTTAAATGTTTTAGTTATTGTAGTCATCAAAATTATTTTTTAAGTATGACTAAAATCTTTAACACAAAATGATCTATTATTTATGTGTGTTTCATGTTCATAAGCTGTATGTTGCAAACAGTAATGTTCGCTCTAATAATTTTTTTTAAAAGCAATCTTTTTCAATAATTTGATGAAGCTGCTTCTTTTTTTCCCTTGATATAAAGTTTCTGTAGAGGAAATTAGTTATCTTTAAGTGTAATCAACTTGAGTTACATGACTGAAGCTATTACTTGTCTGAAAAGGAATTTAATTTTATAAAAGAATTGTTTCTATTGAAATACTTGGAACTTTTTCAACTCTCACACTCCCATTTACTCTTGTAATGTTTTTATAATTGTAGCAACTTGTATGCTGTTGCTTTGCATAATGTATGAAAATCACCAATTTTGACTGATTAGAAGTTATCAAATGGCCAATAAGTACTGAAAATCTTATTTTGATTGAAATGTCATGCCATTTAAAAGTGATAAGTTTGTGTTGAAGTTGGTGTGTGTATTTTTATAATGTTATTTCCATACATTGCAATAAACTTGTATTTGAGATATTTTGAAACAAGTTTCTTATTTTTCACAGATATCTACTTTGTTCGAGCTGTACATTTCTCATGTATATAATCGTTCTCTAGCTGGTCTTCATTCCTTGCAGATCCTTTGCTTAATACGTTTGTTAATGCAGTTATTGTGAAGAATGCCTTATTAGAATTAAATGGATTTCTGAATCTTTTCAGAAAATGCCTATGAACTTCTTTAAGCATTCAATGTTTACTAAGAATTGTGCCTGAAACAAAAGAGGGGGAGGGAGGCACTGACAGGCTGTGGATGCTAGTGTTGCCATAGCAACAGTGTCGGAACTAGACAATTTTGGACCCGAGGCAATACTGAAACATCCCTCCCCCCGAAAATTCAAAATGTGTAAGTTGTATCGAGAAATTATGTACATTGTTTTATTTCAACAAACAATAGCGCGTAACTGCCGCAACCCCACAATTAGCGACTCCGCCGCACTGCGCGGAAAAGCGATCAGTTTCATTAGTCGCTTGCGTCATGCCGCTAACAAAAGGATCTCATTAGGCGAGTAAAAGGGCCTTGGATTGGGACAGTGTTCCAACTGCAAGAGGCATTGAAGGATTTCAAGACTGCAGAGGCGGCTCGTGCTACGGTTGCACCCCCCAGAAAATGAAAAAATTCTCATATCTTAGGAATGTACATTCTCCTTTTAAAACATTCAATATCAAAGATATTGCAGCAATATCTATGTATATGAAATCATTGTAAAACCAAAGAGCGTCCAACTGACGCTCCCTCTGATGTCTGGTGCGTTGCCAGGAATTGCACCACGCTCTTGGCTGTTTTAATGGGTTTACTGCTTTACTCTTTGGCCCTTCCATTTTACACGGGGAACACATGGCCTTTTGGTTAAGCAACCAGGCTAGTGGTGCTCTAGCGCTGCGTGCCGACGAAGGGAGTCTCGGGGGGAATACCCATATTCTGGCTTCGTCTGACTCACTGCAACGTAGTTATATGATTTTCGCTTGTTATTAAAAGTACCCAAGTCAATTATTCGATGCATTGTTTATGATATTTGGACAATTTGTTTTCATTTGATATTAGTTTTGTTGATTCAAACCGTACACTAGAGTTCTTTGTGTAAAAGTGGCTGTTCTGGATGCAATCCCTTAGTGTCTCGCGGAAGCCAGTGTGGTTGCAACTGGTCAGCGGTTTGCGAACGTTCTTGTGAATACGAAGGTGTGTCGAAGTTCTTTCATTATTGTCAAATATACCAGGGTAGTGAAGTTTTCGAAATATAATAATTTTATTTTTGTGAAACGTGTCGAAGCAATAGTGCTTGCTGCAATGTGCTGGAGTCGAATTTAAGTGCCCAGTGGATGTCAAAGCCAAAACCGCCAAAACCACGTGCGCGCGAGGTGTATGAATATACCTTACGCGGACCCAAAGCATAAAGTTATGTAAGTAGGATTTCAATACATACTTTTATTTTACTTAGTTTTAATTGATTTGAATTGCGTACATTTTTATTGTATATTCGTATTTTGAATTTTGGAAATTACATTTCCATCATTCGATGGAGTTGCATCCTCCAGTCTGTTGGGGCACCAGCCGCCACTGCAAGACTGCATTGCGTCACTTAGAGACAGTGACGTGTCAACGCACGGGTCCGAAGGGTTCGGGCCCAGTGCCCCCAATTTTCGACGACCTCCGATAGTTCTTAAAACAACTATTTAAAATTTTTTCAAAAAAATAAAATAAGCATTAAAAGTGATATACAATGAAACTATACGCAAAAAATGGCGTAACGGAGTGATGTGTCGCGTATCATAAGATAATATTTATAATATGGAATGTTGCTGATTGATGCGAGAATGTTACTGAATGATGAAAAGTTTCATCAGTCAAATATTGCTTTCAGTTACGTAATAATCCTATTATATTATTTAATTTTTAACAATGTGTATGAATTAAACATTGTAAGTAATAATTACTATTTAAAGAACGTAATTAACGATTTTCCAAGAGAACCGGTATAACGATGTAGATGAACGACATTTTGGATAATTATCAACCTACTATTGATCCTAAGTTCCGTGGGATGCCGTGCTAGCGAGAACAATACAAAAATCAATTCAGAAATAAGCGGATCTTGAAATTATTTTAAAGAAACGGGATAATTATTTGTCGAACTCCCCTCCAGAAATGTGTGAAAGGGAACAACTTTTTAGAGTGTACATTTCTTCTTGAAATAAAGTTCGCTCGGGCTTAATAGGAGTTCTCTTTTGAAATTCGTTCAAAATGTGAGAACTGTTTGGAATAAATTTATAAAGTAACAAAAATAAATTGGATGATTGGTGTTTCAGGACATAGTGAAAGAATTAATAGGAAACAATTTGTAATATTATATGTACCAGTTACAAATAATTCAAGAAAGTATGTGCTATTGTAGCATCGTTAGTTTACTTTTAAGTTCGGATTTCTACATTTTAAAGTCTGTTTTACATTTTGAATGTATTTTTTATTTTTATCTTTTCAGTGGATTTGGTACTGTTTCCTCCTTGCAAGTCTCGCTTTACTCCTGAGTAAAAATCCACAAGTTTGGATAGTTTTTCAAAATTCAAAGACTTATTTGAAAATATCACTTGTACCACATGATCGGCGTGTTCTTTACTATCCAAAATCTTGTATTTTTGTTGTTGCCGGAAATGAAATTTGAAAAGAAAGTTATTGAAAACAAAATGTTGGAGTAAACTGAACAGATGAACCGAGCCTCCAAAAACACAGAAAAAAAACGCACCGTGAATTTGAAGATTGTAAATTTCAGTGGTATTTTGCGATTTAAAAAACTGCTGGATGGTGGCGCAGTTCTGGCTTCAGATTCGGATTCAGCGCGTCGACATTCTTGTACGTCTTCTTGTACATAGAGAAACACAGAGTATGAGAAACATGTGTCAAGTCTTTGGGTCTGACAACTGGTTTTTGTGAGTGCCTATGTAGTCAGACAACGGAGAGCTGTTAGGGGCTGTTATACTGGGAATATAGGCCTCGAATGTTTGCCGTAAAAACGTCCCCCAGGTCATCACATCACCTCTGACCTGTTTCCGCCGAAAAGCGCATCCAGGTGTCATAGGCTCCGATCATAACAGACGGAACACACGCTCGGTCGTCGATGTGATGAACCAGGAATAGGACTTTCTTCGGGCCAGGCGACTCTTCTCCCATCATTCACAGTCCAATGTCAATTATTTTATGCGCACTTTCTGCGCTGCCGTCGCGACGACTGCCAAGGGAATTAGAACGCCCATCAAATGGTAGCCCAACTAAGATAACCGGGAGTTAAGTCAACAGCATCCACCTAAGCACTTAGTTTTCGAGTACTGGGCGTGTCAAGTCAGTGAGTCGAGTTGTGAGAGTGTAAGGAGGAAGAGTTCCGTGTCGTCGGTAGTGTACAGTCGCCATGGAAGGACAACCCCGCCGCCCCATGCGTTGTAGTGGTCGTTGTACAGTGAGCCGTGAAAATCGTATATACCGCTATGCACGATTTTTTTATTGGGATCCTGCAAGTTACGTATCCATTGAACTTCTGCCCCGCAACAGTGTATGCTGCGTGGGTATTCAAAAATAAATTCAGCTGCCGCTACTTTTCACTTACCCTATGTCGCTGTCCGTTCTCCTCTATCTTTAGGTAATTTCAAATGAGAACATTTAAAGTTCTAACAAAATGAAAATGTATTGTTCGTAAGTTCTGGACGCCAGTCAGTCGGCAAATCATTGCCTGCTCCACTTCCGCGAATGTTGGTCCGTATTGGTGAACCACATCTTACTTATAATTGGTACCTTCCCCAAGGTTTCGCCAATCTTCTTAACTCCATCCGTGGAAGTCCAACGCCTTCTGGGAGCCCCCCGGCCGCCGTTTCAGGACAATGGAGCGGGCACGCGGCTACGGCTACTACAAGACGAAAGCCTAATAAGTGAACTCTTGAAGACGCTATTAATTGGGTATTAAAACAAGTATTTCACTTTAAATATCATGACTTAATTGTCACGCGTCCATTTCGTACGAACTCTAGCCAGCCTCTCTCAAAACAAAGTTGCCCTTTCTCAAAATACACTCGTATCGAGTTCTATATTTCCATTTCGTAACACTGCAATTGCTCCAATCAATGCTCGACAGTCTGCCACCCTCTGGCATCAATGCATCGTGATCGACACATGATCCCCGGTCAATCCAAGTAGAATTTGTGGTGCGCAAAGCAAGCTCTTGGCTCACGTTTTCTCGCGGTTCTCCAGTTTCCCCAGCGTCTCAATCCATTTCTCCCTCATTCACCTTTTCATTGTCGATATCACGTACTCATTAGATCATCACTCTTGTACCTCAACGACCTTAGTAATTGAAGGGCCCCTAAAAGCTCAACCAATAAATCGTCATATGTATGGCGACTTCTCATAGTTTCCTCATTGTTACTACACTAAGGATAGTCGAGTCGAATTCAATCACTGTCTGGAGGAGAATGCTAGCGGCCGGCTGCTCTGATCCTTGCTTTCCTTTTTTTTTTTCGTTTCCTTCTTCTACCGATTAACGTCAGGTGAATGCAGAAGCAGTGCCTCAACAAGGGGGCTAGGGTCCGCGCGTGATCTTTTCTTCATCGATGTCTGTTAATGTTGATAACGTAAACAATGGCTTTCGTTAGTATTAATAATTAATTAGTTAAATCTATATTATTTTCTCGCCTTTACGAATATAAGAAGAGAAAGTATTGTAATCGTGCGCAGGAAAACTGCGAATTTTCGACAGAAAAAAATTTATTGTCGAGTCCTGGTAACGAAAAGAAATTTACTTCGAAGAATCGATTGACGGCAAAACTTTTCTATGTCCGTGGTCAACGCCAGTGCCTAAACAGTTCAGCCTATTTTCTTCAAAATTGAGATTCTCAGATCGATCCGAACGAACTCGAGGCTTTGAGAGTTTCAAACGGATTCAAAAACCTTTTCTACATTGTCTCAAAAATGGCGCCTAATTTTTGGATTAAACTTTGTCTCAAGATAACGTAAAGGACGCTAAAGAGAATGATGCAGGTCTCATATTCATTGAAATCTCAGGGTTTTCGAAAATTGCATGAGTGATTTGTTTTGGCGTCATCCTATATCTACACTATTGAATACATAGATTTTTTCCTTAATGTAATGTGTTCTTGAAATAAGGTCCTGTTCAATATTTCGAAAACCTGAGTAGTTTTCGTGTAATTTTGCGCGAAATATAGGCAATTTTAAAGAAAATTTAAAACAATTTTCGCTACCTCTCCGCATTTTCGAAAATTGCACAAAGTTAACATTTCAAAACTACAACCGGGTGAGATAGCTCAGTGCATCAACTGATGTCACTGCAGTGCCTCTGACCGGGAGTCCTAGGTTCGAGTCCCGATAGTGGCAAGATTTTCGATACTAGCGTGTCAGCTAGGTCTAATTCAGTCGCTGTCTGGAGGAGAATTCTAGAGGCCGGTTGCTCTGATCAGTAGTTCTCCGTAGTTTCTGCAATCAACACCAGGCGAATGCCGGAGCAGTACCCTAACAAACCGGCCACGGACCGTGCGCGATCTTTCCTTTCTCATCCTAGTCCTGTCCTAACCCCGTGCACACACTCTATCATGCATTACTATATTTATTCATTCTCTGTTGAAAATCTATGCCCCTCCAAAACCCTAAAAGCTTGAAACAATAATGTTAATTATAATGTTGGGAAAGATGTATTCTGCATTAGCGTAAGAAACAAGATCCTGGATGCCAAGAACACATCTGTTATCTGCACTCGACTTGGGGTACGCCGTCGTGTTCCGGAAAGGCGAGAAAAGACGAACGGCTTGATTCCGGTTCGTTACCCAGATACGCACGCCTTGAGCCATTGCCGCCGACCGAACTGGCGGTGGGCGAATTGCTTTAGGCCACGTCTCCATGAGTCAAGAAAAGTGTTTGTAGACTTTCACTGCCAGGATAAACGACAAAAACGTCATACGCATCCGTTATGTCTCTTATCCCACATCCTGTTTGTTTTATATGAAGCCATGCCTAGCTATCTTGTTTTTAGTTAAAAATTACCCGGGAACATTACCATGATAAAGTATCAATGTCAATTCCGTATGTGTCAATGTCAACTCCGTTAAAAGTGGTTTATTTTTCCTTAATCGTTAAGACGGATGTTTAACAAGTTATTGCATTATATTCATCTTTTTATATGCTATATTTATTTGATAATTTCTTGTATTTTAGGAAACCTAATGAAGCATAACATTTATAAAGCTACTTAAGTCTGTATTTGACACGTAAGAAACGAATCGGGGTAAAAAGGATCCATTTAGATTGTGCATTCTCGAGAAAGAGTTTGCAGTAACTGCACTTAAAAACCCGTGAAGCTTCAGGTGTTCATCACGACAAATATTGAATAGTAAAGTCATCGTGGCAGACCGCCATATTAAGTTCAACATTCGTCGCCCGCCTACCATAAAATGGTGAACTTAAGCACCGCTTTTTGCTTCTCCACACCGCGTGCACGTGATCTTTCGGTGGATCCACGTACGGACAAAACACAGCCGGATAACGGCAAGCTGCGAGGGGTGTCCAAGCACCAGAGAGATTAGACGGAAGCTTTGGGCTACTTTCCGTCGTTCTCTGCGCGGAGCAAGAGGCATCGCGGAGTGCACAGAGCCCGAGACAAATATCGCAGTCACGAGCCGGCTGTGAACCAGTAACCGTTTAGGAAAAGCGTTGCGTCAGCGTACACAGCGCGGGCGCAGGTGGAGATTGCCGACTGGTAGTGCGTTGACCCGCCGCCCTCGCCCGCCGCCCGCCGCCCGCCCGCCACCCGCCCGCCGCCCGCCGCCCGCCGCCCGCCGCCCGCCGCCCGCCGCCCGCCCTGACGGAAGCTCCTGCGCGGGCTCAGGGCGCCCGACGCGATGCAGCGGTTCTCGCGATGGGTAATCGCGCCCGTCCTTCAGGCAGCGACGGCCGCCCACCCTCCCGAAGGCAGTTCGTCTTTTTCTACTCATCCGTCTTGTATTTTTCCTGGGGGGCGGATAGGTTGGGGGGATCACAAGTGTCATGATCGGATCTTCAAAAAATTGTCATTGAAGACAAAATCGGACTTTCTTCCATCAGAAGACTTATGTGCAAAAGACATAGACAAATTATCCGCAGAATAATATATCTCTTCAGAAAATAATACATACACTTTTAGTTACTGAATGTAATTAATTAACATAAAATTGGAAATAAAAAATTTCAAGCGTTTTGTTTTTAGTTTTCGTTTATTTGTTATAATTATGTGTTTACTAGCGACTATAGCCTGTAAAATGCGGTTTGGTGATAAAAATGTTCAAATTATAACATTTAACACGAACACATTGTTCAGCCCGATGCCCAAAATTATATTCTATATTTACATGTGAACTCTAATCCTTCTTCTGGTTCCTGATTATCTACCCGTTAAAAACACATAACTTGTTTCAAAATGAGACAACTTTGTTGCTCTTGTATATTCTCGTTTCTGACTTCCTACCCTTTTTATGCTAAAATTTGTCTCAAAGATTTGCAGTAATGCGTGTTTACATATATTACATGCAGTAATGGGTATGTCTTCTTGAAGACCCGTTAGTCATGAAGATGATACATTTGAACTTAAAAACCTCTCAATAGTGAATGTCGATCCATCGGAATTACGAAAAATAAAATGGAACACGAAATAATAAGGGAAGAAAAAAATGGAACCGTTTTGAGAAAATTTTGTTTACGTATTTGTGGAAAATTGTCACAATTCTACTCAAAATTACTTGAAAACCACTCATATTTTGAAAAAACAAAATCACTAAAATATCTAATTTTGAAGAAGACATTTAATATATACTGATAGAACACGGACGAAGAATTGAACTTTTGCAATTTTCGAAAATTCAAATATTTTAATAAAAATCAGATTTTTGCCATATTTAAAACTGCATTATATACTATTTGAGTAAAAATCTTAAAGAAAAATGGGAGCTATTTTTGAGGAAAGTTTTGAAAAAGTTCTACGGCCTTTGCTTAATGTACATTTCAACTTAGCTCTACATCGAGTTCGGCCAGATCAGTCGACGATTAGTCACTTTGTGAAAGAGGGTATAAACAGACAGAGGGAATAGAGTCAGTTCGATCGGACTTGAAGAAAATCCTGTATACAGTTTAGGTATAATGTTGCTCGCAGACGGAGAATGAGACTGATAGATGTTTTGAAAAACACTTGTTCGATATCAGGCATCCCGCAAAACGCGTATTTCCGTCAAAGTCGAGACCAATTTGTTTTGAAATATTACTTTTATAAGTGTCTCTGTACTACGTAAATGAGAAAATTAAAATGTTTGCTCTTAGGCTGTATTTTTTCAGTATTAAAATTTAAAATTCAAATCAATTCAAAATTCGATTCAGAAGCCCCTTGTGGGGATAAGATCCGTTTAGAGAAATTACATCATTGGAAAGAATGTGATGGAAATAGTAACCGACGTAATAATATTTCTATTTTTTTCTTTTTAGATCTGGAGAATGGAAAGGCCAATGAATTCACTTCTATGAAAGTTTCATTTGATATTTTTCAGTATTAAAGAACACTTATTGTCCCTCTGCAGAGATATAACTCGTGAGTTTAGTTTGGATGATAGATCTCCACTTAGGTTCACTTTTCCACGAGTAAACTATAAATATTGGTTCCAATCCAATAAAAATTCTCCAAATTATAATGTACTGAAAAGTTAACACTTTACTGAGAGCTACTCGAAGATTTTGTTTTTTACTCAATCTCCACACAAAATGTGCTATTATATTGTGCATTCTAATTTCAAAGATGATTTTTATCTGTCCTTCTGGGAATTCCAGTGTTCAACTGAAAAATCCGTTTACACTTCGTAAGAACACATTCGATAAAATAAGTGAATTAAGTGTTTTCTAACTTCCAATTTAGACCAATTTATGGAACGCAGAACTGCAATTTGTATTTTTTTAAGGGATGTAATTTCGGGGGGAAAATAATAGATCATCAATCGGTTTGGAGTTCCAGCTTTTCTCAAGTCTTGTATTTATGAGATAAAGCCACTCTTATAGTGAATGTTTTGTGAGGTAGAGTTGGTAATTTAAGCGGCAGAATGGATGTTAATCGGAGATATTTTCAGTTCATAGAATTATTTCATTATTATAATAAAACCATCAAATTAACTGTTTCATATTAAGGGCACTGGTAATAGTCTCGTAACCATACTCGTTTTATTCTTTTTTTTTTTAATTTATTTTGCTTAGCCCGAAGGCCCTCAGCAGCCGAGTACGATACAATGAGAGTACCTTGAATAATATTAACCTTGTTTAGGAAACATGATTGATCGATAAATACCTTGAGTACATGGACACACTAAGTAGATTCAACAAATGTTGTGGACTAAATGTGCGAATCCCATAAGATACATGATTAGGGAGGGTCCAAGAACTGTCGCGGTAGTGTCCACTTTAGTCTATTGTAATAAAGATTTTGTTTTCGGCTTTCGAAATGTGTAGCTGAGAGAATCTGGGGTATTTCGGAATAGAAGCTAGAGGATAGGAAGGAGAAATGGACGGAGATAGGGGTAATGCCGAGTTGTATAACTGAGAGTAGGTACAACCAGGGTGCTTTTGTAATGGTTCGAAGGAATTTATTTTGCAAAATCTTGCAATGGAAATACAACCCGAGAACGTACAAACAGTCTTTATCTCGCTGGGAGCGCCTCGCCATTTAATTACCCAGCCCGTGCGCGCGCGTCCGTGGCCAGTGGCCAAGGCGCTGGAGGGTGGAGCGGTGGGAGTGAGGCGGCGCCACCGGAAACTCATTTGCCGAGCCTCCCCCCACCCCACCCCACCTCGTTCGCTTTCCGCGAAGCAGTGGCTGCGTGCGATGGGATCTCGCGGGCTATTATGACGAAAACAACGAGGGTTTATGAGGCGCTCGGCCGCGCATGATGCCGCTCGCCCGCTGCAAGCTCAGCAGCTGCCAATTAGGCTCCTGCCCTCACCCGCACCCATAATGGGATGGGATAATTACAAAGACAGACCGAAATGACTAAGTGGCTGAAATGTGTCAGGGCATCAGCCGGTGTCACTGCTGCGCCTCTGACCGGGAGATCCTCGGGTTCCACTTCCACCAGTAGCAGGATTTTCGACACTAGCTTTTTAGATAGGTGGAATTTAACCTCTACGACTTGGAGAAGAATACTTGCGGCCGAGTGCTCTGATCAGTAATTGTCCGCTGTTCCTGTTATGACGAAAACAAGAGGATTTATTAGGTGCTCGGCCGTGCATGATGCCGCTTGCCTGCTGTAGGCTTAGCGGCCGCCAATTAGGCTCTTGCTCTCACTCGCACCCTGAATGAAGGGAAGAAATGTAATGGGTGGGAGAATTACAAAGACCGACCAAAATGGCTTTGTGGCAATAATCCTTGCCTCTGATGGGCTGAGATATCTTAGAGCATCAGCTGGTGTCAAGCTCTCTGAAAGGAAAATCGTAGGGTTCAAGTTCTGAAGATGGAGGATTTACGCCACTAGCTTCACAGCTAGGTCGAATTTAGCCGGTACTGTTTGAAGTTTACTGTTTGGCCGACTGTTCTTATTAGTAGTTTCCGTGGTTTCCCCGATCATTACCAGGCGAATTTGGGTGACGTACCTTAACTAATGGGCCACGGACGCGCAAATTTTTGCTTCCCTCATCCTTGTTCCTTTGTCTTCCTTTACACACACACACACACACACACACACACACACACCTTTACATGTATCACACTACCGCACGGGAGCTTAGATGCGTGTTCCGGATGGGGCGATGCCCACTACGAGGATATACCTGACGGAGGAAATTCCCTACAGGCCAACGGATGGTTCGGTGCCAGATCTCACTTTCCAACAAAGAAGGAGCATCAGGACCTTCCGAGATATGTGCGCTACACTTACGAGACTGTAGAACAGGGATGTCCAACTTGCAAGACCTCGAGAACCATGATTAAAATCTTTAATATGGTTGGGGCCATAGTTTCGTTAACCTATTTTTACATTGAGTGGGTGTTAACCCTGGCAGAGCGCTTGCGCTAGGCGCTCAAATTCATCAATTTTAATATCATTTTAATGGTACTTACTTCAAATAATATTTAAAGATGCAACAAATGTTTTCCACAGAATTCCTAACTGGCCTATACAATTTTTTTGCTCAGAAATTGTAATGTCAATCGTTGTGAGTATGTAATTAAGATTTCTGTGACTCGCATAAGCGCCATTGTCGGTTCGGCTGATTTCGCGATAACTAAAGACAGAGATTTTCTTGTAAAGAACATTCCAAACCAATTGAACGAAAGGAGAAGCCTCGAATAGATCAGTAACATACCCAATAACTTGCAGTTCAGTTTAACATCGGAACTGGTTTTGATACATTTTTACGTTATTTTTCTTTGCCTTAAGTGCATTTTTGAAACTTTTTAATAACATTTTATTTATAATTTTTGATGATGTTTTAGGTCATCAAAACCCTCCCCCTATTAAAACCGTTCGTGGGCCACAATAAATGTCGCCGCGGGCCACCAGTTGGACAACCCTGCCATAGACCATCGTCATTTACGCACCTAGAAACATTAATTACTCAATTACATGAAATAAAGATCAATTTTCAACTGTAGAATTTTACGCTATCGAAATGAATAAACTAGTGGTGCTACAACCGGACATACTTTCTCGCATTATTTCTAAATTTGCAATTTTCGAAAATTCATAGAGTTCAACATCAATTTTGTAGGTTTGAAATATTAACTTTACGTAATTTTCGAAAGTACGGAGTGTTCGCCAAAAATAGGACTAGCACTTCGTACTTTACCGTCCTTTGGTACATATGAGGAGAGAATTTAAAGAAAAAAATTGGTGCCGTTTTGAGAAAAAATGTTTAAGAACATTTTAAAAATAAATTTAAAAATTTATTTCAAGTAAAATTACGCGAAAACTACTCAAATTTTTTGAAAAATTGTACATGACTTTACTTGTAAATGTGTCTACAAATAAGAGATATTATTCAGGACAAAATCTCAAATTCCAAATATTTTAGTTGTAGGAAGTCGCCGAAAAAAAATTTTGAAATTATTCGAAAAATCAGGGAAATCAACGAAAATAAGACCTGCACCATTCTCTTAACTGAGATTTGCGCTTTCAGAAAACAAAATGTAATAAAAAAATTTGGAGTGTTTTTTTTTTTTTTTTTTGAAAATGTCCAAGGTCATGTAAAGTCGTGTAAAATACCCCCAAAATTAAAACATCGGTTTCAAATTGAAGGGAGCCGCGACATCAGTTAGATCGATTAGGAAATATCTTTTTGGAGAAATTCGGCTAGGTGGTTTAGGCGCTAGAGGTGACCACAGACGTACAGACGTGCCTTCCATCAATTTGTATCGTATCAAAGACCCACAAAACATCAGTTCTGACTACACGTGTTTGAGGAAGCAATTTACTATATACAGGGACATGATTTATGCACTTTTTTGTTACCAGGGATCGGCAATAAAGAGCTTTTCTGTTGTGAATTCTCCATTTTTCCCAAAGCATTACAGTACTTTCTCTATATTGTATAAGCAGTAGCGAGAATGTAAAAGATGATGGGTAACCTGACTGGTAAAACGCGAAGTTAGGAAAAAAAATTGTGAAGCAAGTGGCAGATTCACCAGAAATAGTGATGTGCTTCTTTGTAGAAGTATGAAAGATAAGGTTGGTGACGTGAGTGAAAAGAGGGGTAGGTGGATGAATGCAGATATGAGCTGCTCTACGACGTCCCATTCTTTAATTCGGGAAATGCTTCCCCCAAAGCTTGGCCCCAAATCCTTCTTCTAGCTAAGTGTCTGATTGCAGTCCTCATTATTTCCTTAATTTGTATTACTTTTTGTAGTATTAGTTTTAGATATTTTCTCGTTTTTATTGTAGAGCAGTGGATCCCTACCTTTTTCTTTCATCGACCCCTTTTAAGAGTATGTTTACTTCGTCGATCCCCCTTACGTTTTTGTATAATACACAATATCCAAAAAAATTGCAAGTAAATGCCTGAAACCTAACAATGTTGTAGCCCAATATTCTCGTAAATATTTCTATTTTTCAATTATCAAAGACGTTTCCGCTTTTGAGTAGGTGAATTTCTAATCTTTATTGAGATGCAATGGTTACAAAATGTTGAGTATCTTTTAAGGATTGGCCATTACATTTCTCCAGTGCGCATTACAGAGAGTATTTTCTTGCTCGATAGAGTATCGTCAACGCATAATTATAATTTCAAAAATCCGCTAAACATCCTAATTCCTTTATTAAAGACAGATACGGACGGCTTAAAGACGGACACGAAAGAAGACCGAATTTGTAATTTATTGTAATATATTTTTTGCTTTGTATCATAAAACAGTTAAAGTTCATTAACATTTTTGTAATCAATGGGATCTGGATTATATTGATAAGGCGCCGATTCATATTCGGCTATTACCCCCAATCGACTCCTTGATCATCACTAACCCCCTTTAAAATTTCATCGAGCCCCAGGGGGTCTACACCGACCCCGTTGGGAACCCCTATTGTGGAGCTGTGCTAATAAACCTTCTGCTCCTGTATTCTAACGATGTTGAAAGTGGTAAAAAGTTGCCAGAAGCATGGTAGACGATGCTGTCGCGTCCGCAAGGGTCCGAATGATCGAAGTCGGATAAGAGGAAGCGGAGCCAATTCGAATAGCCGGCAACAATACGGTATGATTTGTTTCCATCAACCTGAAGATGAGCTACGCAGTCTAGGGCAGGGTTTCCAAACGGGGTCGATATCGACCCCATTAGTGGTCGATGAAGTTTTAAGCGGGTGTCAGTGATGATCAAGGGATCGATAGCCGAATTTACATCGACAAATAATCTGTGTAATCAATATCTTGTTGATTACAAAAAATATAAATGTAGTTATTGTTTTCTTATATAAAGGTTCAGAACATCTAATTGTCCTTGTTTACATTTCTAAAAATTGAAAGTTTTAGTAGTACAGAAAATAATTAAACACAAAATGAAAAAACTTTCTTTTTCAAAACTTTTGTTCATATTCTTTGTCTATGTAATGTTATCAAATAGTTAATGTGCATTTATTTCTTTTACGACTACACTGTATGCTGCATATTACAGAAAAATGTCAAGGGGGTCGACAAAGCAATTTTTTTTCTTTTGAGAGGGATCGATGCTAGGAAAAGTTGGGAACCCCTCGTCTAGTGTTTCGAAAACAGATGCGATGGCAAACATGAAGTTAGCAGTGACAAGACCAGCACACATGAATACTGATAACGGACTCATACCTTTTATTACACTAGCAACCTTGTTCTCTTGTCAACTGCGAACCCCTTGTTTAGGCAAAACGTTAACTACCGAGGACCCGAACCTCGAAAGGAGCCCCCTGTTATGGTATAACAAAAGGAATACATAGTTGAATGACAAGATACAGAAAAAGGATATCTAAAAACTTGAATTTTCATTCTTTTTTTCTTCTTCATAAATTGGTAACTAGTAGACCTACGAACTGGGCAAAAGTGATGCACATTTCCACATTTGATAATAGGATTTCTATGGAAATTCTACCAAGTGAAGTTCCAAAAATATACAGAAAGGGATTATCTAACATTGTTATACCCCTGTTGCAACTTAGAGAATAGTGTGGTGTTTATGCCAATTGTCAGAATTCACCTTCTGTATACACAACCTACAGATACTGATCTTCAACTCTGTTTCAACGTGTTTACCATGAAAGTATTGCGAAGAGAACAACTATCGAAATTTGTAGCTTTTTATTGAACTAAATTTGTGAACATAAACAAAATGAAGATTTCCAGTATCCAATGTTGTTCAGTGATGGTGATGGATGACCAGGAAAAAATAAAAATCACACATTGGCTAGGGTTTTGCTCAATAGAGTTGACAGTATTTTCATAACTGTAACTCCCATTTTGAAGTGGACGTTCGTTTTTGCCCTGTGAAAAGGGATTCGCCATAAAGAGCTATACAGTGGCTCATTAAAAAGTGCAAAAGTATATACACTGAAGAACAATTTTGCCAGCACATGAAGTGTAGGATATCTGATTGTTTTACTAGAAAATTGGTAAGTACTACTGATATTCTTGCATACAAGGAACGTTATCAAGGTAATATAAAAGAATGGCTCCTTCCGATGAGACATCCGGGAAAGGGTATTCCAAAGGAATGGAAAGAAAGTTAC
This sequence comes from Teleogryllus occipitalis, assembly GCA_011170035.1. Taxonomy (NCBI): domain Eukaryota; kingdom Metazoa; phylum Arthropoda; class Insecta; order Orthoptera; family Gryllidae; genus Teleogryllus; species Teleogryllus occipitalis. The sequence continues at coordinate 750,577 of BLKR01000098.1, read as the reverse complement.
CAGTTGCCCAAGTAGAGGCATTTGGAGTATAATTCCAGATATGACGAAAAAAAGTTACTGCTGTCAACTGCTAAAGTCATTGGTTCCGTAAGTGTAGTGCATGCGTTTTCATCGAGAGGTGGCGGTGATCTTACCCCGCTGGTTAGTGAGACATCAACTGATGTCACTGCAGCGCCTATGACCGGGAGGTCTTAGGTTTGAGTCCTTGATTGCAGGATTTAAATTGTAATTAATAAACATGTTCAGGTCTCTTTATTATATTTCTGTGACTTGCATTCATGTAAAGTATCATATTTTGTGGAAAGGGTACATGTACAATTTACAAAACACAAAATAATCTCGTAGATAAGCATTTTTATAGAAGCATTTTAGATAAAAGGAAAGAAACAGAAAAAAATCACATTTCAACAATGTGTGGGGAAAATGTGTACAAAGTTTTTTGTGATTCCTAAAATCAAATTGCTTTTTGTCAGATATACCTTTTCTGAGTCTTAATCCGATTAAGTTGATCTGTACCAATTTTTAAACCGAAGTTTTAAAAAAATGAAAGGAAAGTGTTTTTATTTTATTTTATTTTTTGGGTCGCTTTTTAGCATTTTGGTCATATAGCGGCCACTAGACTATATTAACTGCCTTATGGCTTCTGGGTGTCTCAAAGTCCAACTCTGGCTTGTGTTTGAATATTTGCTGAGTCAGTTATTGGGTTTCTTTTCTGGTGTCGAGTTATTTGCGGTACGCTGAAGAATGTAAAACGTGCGACGCGAGGAGAAAAAGTATTCAGCGAAGCGGACGCAAATCCTGCCGGGAGACAGCACTTTCAGGCAAGAGGTGCAAGCAGTTGAAAGAACCTGTATAATAGACAGTTTTCAGAAATTTGTTCATCATTGGTAGCAGACGAGGAACAATTGAAATGAGAACGTTCACTGGTAGTTCTGTGGACAGACGACCTTTTGCGATAAGAAAACAATACAACACGTTTTTAATGACTTCAAGGAACATCCATCTCAAATTCGAAGAAAATAGAACTATGTGTTTACTCGTAAATGCCTAACGAACAAATTTACAGAATCGCGAACTATCGGATTAAAACAGGACTTCTCTTCGCTAGTTCAAAAAACAAATGTCTCATTTGAAGACTTTTGGCAGAAAAATTAACAAAACTGTCTCAAAAAACACACTTTTCCAGAAAAATATTTGAGCAGGTTTCGTCCGTAATTATGTTAATTGTAAAGAGGGCGGGGATTAATGGTGGTTGGTCAATAATGGAGAAGGGTCAAAATTCACTATTTTGTGTAATAATGAACAGAAGATTCACAGCGTTATCAAGAGGCAGTGATTAGAACTTTATGGTGAAGAGCATGATGATCAGACTTCTTGCATGTTTATATTAGTTTTCTTCAAAAGAAGAAATAAAAAATTCTTAAAATGTGTTATTGTTAGCGATATTTTGTGTTGATAATAAGTCAAATAAGACATTTATGAGACTTGTAGGTGCTATGGGTCTGTCACAATTTTGTTCAATTACTTTTCTATTGCTATTAAATAGGTTTGCAAAACTATTTTACGCGTCAGCTGTATATTGCATGATTTCACTACTTAAAATCATGTTTTCAATGATTTGGATGGCCATTGTATCAACATTAATTTCGTTAAAGTACCAACAATAAATAAATTAAATGTATTATATCTAAATTCAATTACATTACATTTTATATTTAGATTCTAAATCTTTTCATGAAAGCAAAAAAAAAATTGTTTCCATTATCTTATATTTTGTTTATATCGGATCAGAGTGTAGTTATTATTCTAGAATTTAAATAAAAAGTGTGTTGCAAATATGTCTGCTCATCTACTGTTTGTATCTTTTTCTCCTATGAAACAAAAGTCATAGATATCAATGCTGAAGCCCTTTCAGTAGATACGCCTAATGGTTGAGGCTCTGGATTTATTGATTGATAGACAGTGATTCCGGGTGCCTCAACGGCTAAGGTCATTTGTCCCGTAAGTGTTGTGCATGCGTTTTCCTCGGGAAGTGGCAGTGATATTCCCTCAATCACTTCTTACTAGCTGACCTCAGATAGTAAGAAGTAACATCTGCGGAGATGTAACAATACAGGGGTTTGGGAAAAGTGCCTAAACCCAGAGAGCAGATCAAAGGACAGTCGAAGAAGGATTTTTCGTCTAATCGACTCTAGTCTCTGAAAACAAAGTGTGTTTTCCTGCGAGATTGGCATACAAACATTCACTGGAGTAATACGGGTGGGTACTTTTTTAAACTGTGGGAGCAGGCAGCACAGATGGGGCTAGGAGTTTTCGATAGTGAAACCTGGGTCTGAAAGGCTCGGCGCTAGCCTATATCAATAGACGCGGCAGGCCTCCTGAAAGGTCGGCATACAAATGTCCTCTCAAGTCGTATGGGTGAGACTATTTTGAGCTGAGATAAGGTAGAACTTGGGACATAAACATTGCCGAAGATGTCGCCAAAAAGCATCATATTTTTGGAGAAGAGTTCAGAAGTGCTGAAAAATGAATCGTGATTTTAGATATACACTTCATTCTTTCTCAAAAGAGTGCTGGAACAATTGAAAATTGAATAATGAAGTGCAATGCTAAAATCGAAATTCGTTTTCCTGCACCGCTGTGACATTATCTTCCTAAAATATGATGTTCTTTCGCTATTTCTGATGCACTGTTCATGGATCTAAGTTCTCTCTTACCCACCCCTAAAATAGAGGTCACCCCTGACAGTCGACAGCAAACACCTGGCTTGCAAGGGGGCGGGGTGAGGAACAGACGCATTTTTGACTCTGCAAAGCGCTGAACTTCCTACCTTTTCGATCGAACAATCATTGACGAAAACTGTAAAAACTTGACCATCTCTACCTGTCATCCGTGATTTTGCACTTTTTTAACTGAGTGTAGAATTACTGTAGGTAATAGTAGTACAGAAATTTTCGAACTTTTAAAATAATTGTAGTTAAAAATGAAATAATAGCTTCATAATGGAACCTCTCGAAAATGTGAGTAGTTTTCGCGAAATTTTGCGTGAAATATCGCCAATTTTTGAACACTTATTTCCTTAAAAACTGCTCCAAATTATTTTCTCTAATTTTTTCTTTGCAGATAACAAAAAATGCTTTAAAAATAGATATCATCTTTTCAGATTATTTATCTGATTTTTCAGAAATTGCACAAGTTATAAATGATGCGAGAAACTATGTTGTGTTATAGTCCCACTAGTTTATTATTCGAATTATTTTTGTCTAATATAATATTCTGTATAATACGAAATGTTCTTCCGAAAGTGCTTTTCCGAATATTGCCCTATTTCTCAGGTAAAATTGTACGGAATGGACATTTTAAATGCTGCCATGTGCTCGCTTGCCGGTAATTAAACCGAGGATTCTGACTTTTGCCTCAATGCCTTTCTGTCGCTTCTTCCCTACCCTACAAGAAATGTAGTATATCACGCGAAATGACGGCAATGCAATTTACATGACGGCAATGTTTTTACAGATGCCTCCTTTTGTGTGCGCTTTCCTTGAATACACGAAATCCGTCACTGTATATTCACAAAAAATTACAGTAGATCGAAAATATTGTCTATTTTTTAACAGCAATACATTTCAATTTTTGTGTGATTTGCACTAGAATGCATCATCACGAGCCTACGACAAACGGGGCCTGAAGGTTCGTCAGCCTAGAAAGAATCTGCGGCTTCCGGTGACTTTTCAAAATGTCCGCGCTGTAGTACATTCGCAAAAAATAATCGCGGAAGAGTGTGAATTTCCGTGTGATCTCAATTATTGCGAAGCCTACTTAGTTTTGCATTAAGCTCAGATAAACGCGAGTTACACTTTAGGTTAGGCTCAATCGAAAAAACGCATGAAAACTCACTATTAACTGACTACTCACTATTATACACCGTTCTAATTAGCACTGATTTATGATTACATTTTTTTGGAACGTGATACCGGCAAGGTATCTCAGGGCATCAACTGATGTCACTGCAGTGGCTCTGTCTAGAAGGTCCTAGGGTTCAAGTCCCGACGGTGGCAATCTTTTGACACGGGCTTGTCGGCTACGCCGGCTTCAGCCGCGGTCTGGAGGAGAATTCTAAGTGGGCTGCTCTGATCAATAGTTTTCCGTGATTTCTCCGATCAACACCAGATGAATACCGGAGCAGTATCCTAACAAACGGGTCACGGACTGCGCGCGATCTTTCCTTACTCTTCCTTGTCCTTTCCTCAGCTCTTACTTACACACACATTCATATGCACTACACCATAGTGTGATGTGCTATACCACACTAGAGCTTGGCCTGCCTGGAGCGGTGCTGCCACATTGGTAGGTAATAGCTGTTGGGGAAAATCCCTGCAAGTCGACGTAGGTCGGCATCAGATATCGCCATCCAACGGGGAGAAACCACCGTCACCTCACGCGATAAAACATTCTCTACACTTGTGGGAATAATGACTTTAGCAGATGACGCGCCCGTAATCACTAATTAATCAACCAATTGGAACGTAACTGAATCATATTATGATATTGTGGTAATTATACCATAAAACTCTTTTAAATACCTCACCATTGTACCCTTTTAGAGGAGAAAGACACGAAAATATCGGGAAAAATTGATTTTTCATAATTTGCAATTCTATGTCTTCTCCTGAACATGCTGATATATAGTTTATGCATGTTTTAGTCCCTAAAAATAATATTTAATGCAACTATGCAGTAGCCAGGGCATTTAAAGAGTAGGCGTAAATCTTGGAGGAATGTAGAATGGGAAAAAAATATTATTATTTAGATATTTGCGAAGTTCGAGATATTGTTTGCAGTTCCTGGCTGCACTGTTCACGGCTATCGTGTTCTCTTTGTTTATTCTAAATAAAACGCCTATTGTTGTGAATAAGAATATAAATAATTAATTGTAGTTGTATTGTTGCAAATAGCTATACGAATATAGAAGTAAATACGAATAGAAGTAAAGTATTGTGTAAATAAAACCCAATTGTAATGATGAAATAATAGGGAATGTCTATTTAAAGAAATACAAATTTTTTCCTATATTGCCAAACAACGTGCAAATGCGGAAAAAAAATCATCTCCTAAAACAAAAACAGAAGAATCATTAACCTAAAAAGAAAGGAAACAATTAAAGAGGACAATATGGAACAGGAATGCACTGTGTGATTGAGTAAATGCTAAATTTAGCACCGAAACTTTGAAGTCAATTTACTCAAATTCTTGTTTTTTTAACTAGGAACATTTATCTCCGGGAAAAATATTAGAACGTGCTTACTTTTTATATCACTATCTACATTATTTGTAAAGTCATAATAAGCAACAAAATTACCAAAAAGTGGCAATTTAAATGTAAAAAAATATAACTAAAAAAATATTTAATTTTTTCATAATTTAATAAAAATTCCTGTTCAAAAACGATTGATTGTATATCATGTTTTAGCTGAATTATATTAACAAATATGCATATTAAATATTAAAAAAAATCAAGTCTGTAAGTAAAATAGTTTTTGAGATATGTGTACCTAAAAAAATTATTTATTTATTTATTTTACGTCAAAAAACAGTTAAAACTGCGTATGACGTGCTATGGGGAAAAGTGAATTATGTGCACATTTTCAAAATTCCGAGATCCCTACACTAAGTCATATACTACTTAAATTTTGAAAGAAAAAAAAAAGCTCCCATGCAATAAAATCTATTTTCAAGGAAAAATAAGCAATAAATTTTGGCTCTTATCCATGTTGTCCTTCGGATAATACTTCCTGCCGCGACAACATGGAAAAGATAATTTGAATAATTGTATTTCCCACTGAATTCTAGAAGACGTGCACAGAAAATGAAGTTACATAAAATAAACATGGGCAAGATAGGGATGTCCTTGTCCCCTTAATCCAAACAAACATTTTACTTAAAATGCACAAACTAGTATATCCATTTTTGTGTAGAACACAGCATTTAGAGGACGTTTCAATTAACAGTGGCACTTCGATGCCTTTGCGGTACCCGGTGAACGCCACTGCGGGGGGGGGGGGAGCTCATCGGCGGTCTCCGGAATACAATGCAAAATACTCGAAGGATGCAGAATACTCGAACATGCTCACAAAAGCTGCATTGCTACAAATTTTATACTACATCACATCAATGTATGCTACTCGTATTAACTATGCGTTAAAAGAATTTGTCTATAAGTTTGTATTTAATTGTTTTCAGTTTCTGAAAACTTTAAGGGGATAAATATTTTGAATATTTTTTTAATATTGGGAACCTTTCCGTAAGGACACAGATAGCCATGTCGCTTTTTAATGACCTATTTTAAGATTCACCTCGTTGCTCCGAAAGCACCAATTCTTTGCATTGATAGATACTAAAATAAGGTTTTAACAAGATTATGGACAGATCTTGCTGTAAGGGATCACCTGAATTTCCATGAAGCAATTACACATAACGACGGTTTCAAATTGTTTTGTAAACATCCAATACGCATTGAAAGGCGAAACTATCATTTAGGATTAAAGGAAGTTCTGACGGTGAAAGTCCTAAACGATGAAACTGTAAATCGTTAAAGGTCCTGAACGAAAATAGAACACTACGCTGAATAGGGGTATTAGTATGCGACAGTTAACGCGAATGGCATACTTTTCATTCATGTGACTTTGATATTTTATGATGGTACTGTGTTTCATCTAAAGACACTTAATTTTTATGGATTTTAATTTTTTTTGGAATACTTTAATCAAAATTTAACTAATGGTATAACATAGAAAAGCAAAGAAATATTTTCATGTATATATTTTTAATAAAGATGGAGACTTTTTGGAAATGCGCCATTTTGGATTAACATATTCTCGGAAATTTGAGAATGAAAATAGATCATTTAAACATTTTGAAAATTTGTAGCCATTTAATAATGAAATTTATTTCTGATGTATAATTTCTCCTAATAATGAAATCTTTTTCGGTATCAGGAACCCTTAAAATGTGTATGGCCGACAAAATTTCTATACTACGTATATGGAAAAAAACCCTTGGTGTTTTAACAGCAGACCTAAAGTGAAATCTTTGTGATACGTTACCACATGGCAGTTTTTCAATGGAATATTTGCACTATAACCAAAAATTTTCTCCATTTGAATGAATCCGATACCATTCACATTATATAGGTGTCCAGAGAGGAAACGTCGAAACTTCGAAAATCAGCTCTTAAGTCAATTTTAAACTTATTTTGTCTAATAAACTCCTTGAATATTGGGAATGACTGAACGCAAAATCACTCAAAAGTGGGTTTTAAAAAATAATTTCTATGAAAAAAATTGTATTGCTGAAGCAAATAAACACTTCATAAACTCGTAAATTGTTTATTATTTACAAAAGAAATTAATTCAAAATTAACGTAGACAAAAGCACCCAATTTAATCAATTTGACTTTTTTTATTTCTGTGTTAATTTTTCTTTCTGAACAAATATATTCATTTATTTCTGTCTTTCATGATAACTTCCTTTTATTTTGTGCCTACATTACATTGATGACAGAGCAGGGTTAGGCTATGTAATATAATAATTTGTAATTATATAATATTTGGAAACAGTCATGAGTATACACGTCGTCCACTATTCATATTATCAAACTTTGTACAGTCCATTATTAAAATTTAGCTCGGTTTCAGGTTGTTATTTGATTGTTTTATCCACCTCTGCGTCATACAATATAATCAGTAGCCTGTTAACGGCGTGATAAACGAAACAAGGCCAGTATGTCACTTTCTGAAAAATATGCATTTCCCATTAACAATCTTTGATTCTTAATTTGAATAGTTCCTCTTTTAAGAGGAAAGACACTATTCACGAGTATGGTTTTGCTTTGCCACTGTATGGAATAATTACGAAAACCGGTAAGTACACGTAATATTGTGAAGATTACGTGTACTTACTGTGTAAAGAGTTGTCAAATCCAAAGACGTGACACATGTTTCTCTATGTACGTCGGCGCACTGAATCCGAATCCAGAATTAGGCCACCACCCTCCAGTTTTTTTTTTAAATCGCGAGAAAACGCAGTGAAATTGTAAATTGTTAATTTCCCGATGTTTTTTCGCAATTTAAAAAAACATGAGGGTGGTGCTGCAATTGTGTCTTCAGATTCGGATTCGGCGCGTTAACACACATAGAGAAACATGTGCCAAGTCTTTGGGTCTGACAACTTTTTCGGGGGTGGGTGCCTGTGTTAAGGGCAGTTGACGAAAGCCGATTTTACAAAAATGTTTTTACTAAATGGATAATGAATTTTGCCAATGACCAGTGTATTTTTCAATTTATTTGTACTTTTTTTGTAGAACTACGCATCAGATGGTTTACTATAAATAGTGGATTTGTTGCCTAAAACGTTACCAATGTTTGTATTCAATCTTTTTTTTAGTATCGGTATATTTATATCAATTTCAGATTGTAAAGTTTCATGTTTTTGTATATTCATTGTGTAGTGAAGTACTTCCACCTCGGTGGTATTGGCTTCATTCTCGAAGTTCTACTGCAGCGCCTCTGACCGGGAGGGCCTAGGTTCGAGTCACGACGGCGGCGGCAGGATTTTCGACACTAGCTTGTGAGCTAGGTCGATTTCAGTCGCTGTCTGGAGGAGAATTCTAGCGGCCGGCTGCTCTGATCGGTACTTTTCCGTGGTTTCTCCGACCAACACCAGGCGAATGCCTGATATTTACCTTAACAAACGGGCCACGGACCGCGCGCGATCTTTCCTTCCTCTTCCTTGTCCTATCCTCACCCCTTACATACACACTTACACTAACATGCTCTTCACTACCACACATGCCGGGAGACCGGTCGGGGACTCCCGACTGGGGCGGTGCCCCGCTGGCGGGAGATACCTAGTTGAGGACAACCCCGCTAGTCGACGATAGGTCGGCGTCGGATCTGGTCATCCAGTGGAGGAAGCTCACCGCCACCTCCCGATGAAAAACATGCACTACACTTACGGGACTAATGATCTTAGTAGTTGACGCACCCGGAATCACTACGGTTCACTCTACGGTTCAGTTGGCTCACATGGGAACGTGGATATGATTTCAGTCCCTCGGTTGGCCGCTCAAGAGTTGCGAGCAATGTGTTATATCTTTTCCTGACTGATTGCTTAGCTTCGTTGCACTTGCTTTCCGCTCTGAGTCGCAATTTTGTAATTCTCTAAGTTTTGTCTGTTTTAAGTAAAGAATAAAAGTGCTCAAGCAAAACTAGAAGGTGGAGGAATTTTAGAGTGGTCTTGTAGTTGAGCTCCAATAAGCGAGAAAGTCATATCTACTATATAATTTGTCATTGTGACCGTTTGCATACTGGCATGACATGCTTGAAGCAACGTATGATACAGTGACATGTAGGTCCTGTCACACTTAAGGGAACCACAAGGAGAAATGACCAACCGATTGTTCGTCGTGCGCGAATGACCCAACAACCCGATTGTGAACATTCAGCGAGCAGTGGGCCTCTCTACCATAAATCATTCTGTGAGCAGCAACACCGTTAGCAGCTGGCTGCACGAAGCGGGACTTCGCTCACACAGCTCCTTATGACTCCCCCTTCCACGACACTGTCACCAAAGACTGCAATGGTGTCATGCCAGATGGTCATGGAAATATTCAGAATGTAGAATCTTCAGGCCGACCTGGATGGCCGAGGTGGCTAAGAGCGAGTACCGACTCAGCGCTTCGGTCCGAAGGGTCGCGGGTTCGAGTCCCGCCTTGGGCATGGCTGTTTGTCCCTTGACTTTGTGTGTATGTATGTGTTGTCGCGGAGGGCCTCGCGTTCTGCTGACCCCAGATCAGAGGAGCTCGCAAGTGTGTTGGTGTCTAGTGTATGGTCGAATATGCGTCCCATCGGGGCGTAAACGGTAACCGGCTGTTCGCTGGATAAAATCCCTAGATAAAAAAAGAATCTTCAGAAACAGTCCCGCTGAGAAGAACCAAAAAGGCATTGTGGTGTGCGCCAATGAAAACAGCTGGAAACCGTCACACTTCTAGAACGTCTGGAATCGTGTTGTGATATGGTAATGATCCCATATTATTTCCAGTATTCATTACAGTCATCTGTAATTTTTACAGCACAGTAATGAAGTCTCACATCATCTGAAATGTTATCTCGAAGAGCTATTCTTAGTAACGCTTGCTCACATGTTGAACTTTGGAGAGTGTACTTTTAAGTATCACACATGCCACGTCAAGAGGCTAGGTCCCAAAGAAATGATGGTTCCTGGAAGACGGGCTGCTCTGCAAGTACCTGAGGGGAGAGTTAAGAAGCTGAAGCTCATCCTGAAAGTTTAAACAAATCCGATTAATGTGTGTTATGTTAACAATAAAAATATTTATTGCTGCAAATGATCGTACGACTGGTGACAATCCAGACAAAAATGCATAAGTACAAATAGAAAACATAAATATAAAAATTACAAAACAATACGTAAAAACAAAGGAAAAGACTCGGCCCGGTGGCCGAGATCACTAAGGCAGTAGTGTCGAATCGTCGCGGATCGAAAGGTCGCGGGTTCGAGCCCCGCCTTGGGCATGGTTGTAATTGTGTTCGTCCTTTCACCCTTTATCATCACCATTTCGTTTCATCTTCATAGTTACCTTAACGTTAACTTCAAAAGTGGTCGCTAATGACCTAGATATTGATGCGACCTTAAATAACCAATTTTTAAAAATAGGAATAGAATTCAATATAAGAAATAAAACAGAACCATGTAGAATAACATGACTTGAATATCATATAGAATATATATTAAATTATACATATAAAAATACCTATACAGTTGACAATGCTACAAATTTTATATAACAGTAACATTTGTAGCATTGTCAACTGTATACTTATAAATAAACTTACAATATAAGCTAATGTTTCTAAATGCACCTACACTATCAGAAATAAATTAATTGGATATAAATAACTTAAAAATGGATAAAATGCTTATTATTCATCCTTTCTCTATTCCCTTCACATCTCTTCCAATTCACTTTCTTTCCCTTCCTACAATTCACTTCACTTCACTTCACTTTACTTCACTTCACTTCACTGCTCGTCCCTTTGCTTCCCTATATTTTCTATATTGAAGGCAACGATATGCACTTGAAATATGTCCGAACGTTTATTGGCTTTCCTTTAGTCTGAAATACGTCACTGCACTTCGCTCTACTTTCGTTCTTGGAGACCCTCAAATGCATAACTGGCGTAGTTCGAGAGAGTGTTACTAGCGCTTCTATAGTTAAATTGTTCCATTCAATAACGTTCCTATTTACAAAGCTGAATTTTCCCATATCCTTTTTTGTTTCCTGCATTTTTTCTGTGTGGTCGTATATACTTAAGTATATTTTAAGTCTTCACTGGTGGCTTTCCATGCTTGTTATTTTGCGTTGGACTTGAAGAGGGCACCAAATCATGCTGTCTTTTTAAGTGGTTCCCAATTGACATTCGATCACGTGCTTCTAATCGCATATTTGGCCGCTTCTTTCTGCACTCGTCTTAATTCTTTACTTTGATCTTATAAGAATTTTTGCACAATACTCAGTGTTCCATTACGGGACAGACCGAAAAAATATGGGTCTGTATTTTCGTGTTTGAGTTAACTTTCCGGAATAAGCTTTCCGGAACAAGCCTTCTTTCTATGCCTAGTTAGCTCAGCTGAGGACGCTAAGAATTATTTCGCCCAGATATTAACAGCTCGGGACCTCCAAAATTTTATTTCAACCCATTGAATATTGAAGTCTTTCTGGTGTTCAAACTTTCATAAAACTAATTGTTTTGTTCTTTTCTGGATTTAATTTCATTGTTTTCCTTGTACCATTTCAACAATACTTCAATATCTCTTTGCGATTGTTTATGTCAGATTCGTCTTTAATTATTAGATAAACAATGCAGTCGTCTGCGAAAAGTTTGATTAATTATCGATCGAATATCAATATCTTTGATTTACTTAAGAAGATACATTAGAAACTAGTGGTGCTAAAACAGCAGGTTCTTTCTCGCTCATATTTTGACGCAAAATACGCGAAATGTACTCAAATTTCCGAAAAATTGTACATGACCTTATTTCAAAAATCAATTTAAAAAAATAGATTTCATTAAGGGAAAATCTTTATCTTTAATGTTTTAGTTGTAGGAAGACTCCGAAAAAAATTGAACTGTTGCAAGTTTCAAAAAAATCAGGGTTTTCAACAAACATGAAACCTGCACCATTCTCTTAAACGTCCTTTACAGTCACTATCCAACAACAAAATTTAATCCAAATCTATGGGGCACATTTTTTGAGTATTTTGAAAATGTCCCAGAGGCTTGATGTAGAGTACCCCCAAAATAAAAATATCGGTTTCAAATTTAAGGAGCTGCGATCTTCTTCTTCTTGACTAAGGATTAGGCTCTAAGGAGCCTGTTGCGGTGCCCATTTTGTTCTTGGTCTTCCAATATCTCGTCTCCTCTCTGCTCTATAATCCCTTGCGATTGCCGGTAGTCTCGGGTTTGGCATTCGCTCCTAATGTTCGCACCATCTTCGTCTGTTTCTTCTCAGAGAATCCAGCAATGGTTCAACTTTCAATTCCTGTTTTATATCCGTGTTTCTTTTTTATCTAAAATTGTAAAACCGAGAGTGCTCCTCATAAACTTCATTTCTGCCATCTGGATTCTCAATTTGTCATTCTCTGACATTACTCTTATTTCATCTCCATACATGAGTACTGGAATAGCAACAGTATCGAAAAAAATTACCCGTGTTTCTCTCCTTGTTTTATTTTTTAATTTTCTGTGAATTGTACCACAGATGCTTCTGAATCTATTAAGTTTTTCATTTAAATCAATGTCCTTTTCATTACATACATAACAGCCTAAATATTTGAAGTATTTTACTTGTTCTAGTATCTTTTCTTCTATTATTATTTTAGTTCTCACTCCTTTGAATGCCATTGTTTTAGTGTTTTCAATGGATACTTTAAAGCCATAATCTGCCGCAATTTGGTGAAGTTTGTAAACTGCCATCTGCTTTTTATTTTCAGTCTTGTATTATTACTTTGTCGTCCGCATATAAAAGGGAGTTTAAAAAGGTTTTATTAAAATAGATCCCTGGATGTACGTTCAACTTCCACGTTTTAACCATGTCGACCATATATATATATATATATATATATATATATATATATATATATATATATATATATATATATATATATATATATATATATATACCTGTCTCACTCGTTTATTAGTGGGAATATCTTCTGTCAATATTTTTCCAACTACCAATCTGATGCTGGTGTCTTCATAGAGGCTTTTTATTACTTCTACAAGGTGTTTTGGATATACTCTTTTAGCGAGAATGCTCCATAGCAAGTTTCTATTAACATTGTCAAATGCTTGTAGTAGGTATATAAAAGCCAGGTGAGTTTCGCAGTTAAATTCCCGCCGTTCTTCAATAATTCTTTTTAAATTAAAGATGGCATCTTTAGTTGATCTCCCTTTTCTAAATCCCATTTGCTCTTCAGAAATTAAATGATCGTCAATTATTTTTAATCTTTCGTTCAGTATTCTTGCATGGATCTTATAAGATGTATCTAAGAGACTAATTCCCCAGTAATTATTGGGATTTTCTCTATCCCCTTTCTTAAAGAGCGAAATTATTTTTGCATGTTGCTATTCTTTTGGTATCTGTTTATTTTTCCTACACATACTGAAGAAAAGGAGGTGGCGTAGATGGAAGAGGATTCCTGCATACTTCAAACGTTCCGTGTTTATTCAATTCATACCTGGAGCTTTTCTTTTTTTTCAGAGCTTCTTGTAGTTATTCAATTGAGAGGTTGTCTACATCTGTGTTAGCATGTATTTTGATAATTTCACTTTGTTCTTCATACCACAAGTCTTTGTAATGTTTTATCCATTTGTCTTTCTCTATTACGTTTATTTGAACATTTTCTCTTACATTTTTATTTAGGCTTCTCATCAGCTTAAACGCTAATGCTTGCCTGTTCTATCCTTCCTATAAATCTTTCCCAAGAATCTGAATGAGCTTTCTTGATTATTGATTTTACTTTATTTCTGGCTTCTCTATACTTTTCCTTGTTATTTCTGGTAGGATTTTAGAGAAAGAATTTATACATTGCGTGTTTGTTTTACATATTTTTCGATTTCTTCATTCCAAATCTTTAACCCTATTCTCTTCCTAAATTTCTTTTTTTGTCCAACAGCTTCATTTTCTACTTGTTTGGCTATACTTTTGATGTTCTAGTAGCTATACTTCGTGTTAGAGGACTTTTTTCTAAATGTAGGAACTGGATTTACCTAGTTTTTCATTATCAGGGCCTTGTAATAGGAGTTTTTCTGCCGAAAATTCGCCGTTTTAATAGTGCACCATTGCAAAACTTTCCCTCTACTCCGTAGGGAGAAAGTAAAAGTAATGGTTGTATTTTGAACATTCCAAAATATGAGTGAACTACTTTTTCATTTAGAGGACAAAAATACCATGAATAAATGGTATCAAGGAATCACATCCCGTTACAAATGCTACAGTGCCAGCATTTCGTAACTGAGTTTTGTGACTTAAACTGGTGGTTCCACAAAAGACGCAGATTTCCTGGTATAAGTTAGTTTCCTGTTCTCTTGAATCCGGACTAGCTTAATAGTTTCACTTCACACTCTTCTCAGCTGCTATCTATCCACGCATAAAACACTTACCAAGGCCTCTCACGATCATTTGCTCTCCTCTGGGTTCATTTCTAATGAAGACAACTTTCACTTCCCCTGAATATCGCGTAGGTCTATCTCGGCACCGTACTTTTAAATATTTGCCCATTGCATCCCTTGGTCCCATCAGAGTGTTTGTACCATTGTTCTAAGTGCAGGGTTCCAGTTTCTCAATTAATCACACAATTTCCTGTCAGGCCATTAGATAATTCTTCTTTTACTCCGCCACTGCAGTGCCTCTGACCGGGAGGTCCTAGAGTCCCGTCGGTGGCAGGATTTTCTACACTAGCTACACAGCTAGGTCGAGTTCAGCAGCTGTCTGGAAGAGAATCCTAGCGACCAGCTGCTACGATCGGATCATTTCCGTGGTTTCTCCGGTGAACACCAGGCGAATGCCGGAGCAATACCCTAACAAAACGGGCCACGAACCGCGCACGACCTTCTCTTCCTCTTCGTTGTTCTATCCTCACGTCTTACTTACACATACTTACGCTTACATGCAGTACACTTCCACACATGCCGGGAGGCCAGTGCGGAGCTTAATCTTGCCTCGGCTAAGGTGGTGCCCCGCTGTTGGGAGATACCTGTTTGGGAAAATCTTCTCTAGCAGATGTAGGTCGGCGCCGGATCTCGCCTTCAGCAGGGGAAGATCACTGCTACCTCACCCAATGAAAACATGCACTATGCTTAAGGGACTAATGACGCGCCCGGAATTAATCAGTCCTTATATTCCGTATACGTACGTATATGAGAAAGTAAAATATGGAACCGTTCCTGAGAAAATCTTGATTTTTTTTAATAGCCCAGATTTTATTAAAACTTACGCGAAAAGTATCTTGAAAAACGGTGCATGACCATTTAAAGATTTAATTTTCAAGAATAGATTTCATTCTCGACACAATGTCTATCCTAAATAATGTTCTTGCAAGAAAGCATTCAAAATATTTTAAGCTCTTGTAATTTTTGAAAACTTAGTTGTTTACTGGATTTGAGCCATCATTACAAACGCAGGTTTCTATTTTCTCAGTTTCGTAAAACTTCTTTAAAAACAAGTTGAGCCACTTTGAGCAATTTTTGTGAAAAGTTTGAAAATTCGTTGGGGCTTTATGTAAAGTAACCCAAAAATTAAAAGATCAATTTAGAATTTGCCGGGATTTGTCGAGACAGATCTATTGGAGAATATTAATTTTGGGAAAATCCTATGTATATTTTAATGCTAGGTTGTGTTGTTCACCATCGAAAGGCAGAAATGTTGAAAAAATAAAATAAAAAACACTTTTTCTATGTCTGAACCCTCCATTACACACATTGAAATTAAAATGATATCGAGTATTCACAGCTAAACATAAATATCTCAGTTCTTTAAATATATCCGCACATACTATGTATATATGACATTAAAAGCTGTTTAAAATACACACAAATATTCGGTGAATTACCTTTTACTTATAATTAATAATTAGTTCCCTTTGGTGAGGGAAACACTGATGTCACTAATGAGAACAAGATGACTTAATAAAAATACAACAACAAAATGTCCAGTTTGCTTCATCTATCTCATTTCATCATTATATCTGCTTCCCTAACACTTAAATATCCATGCAAATGTTTCTGAAGACAAGCAGAGTTTATTAAAAAACACTCATTGAAGTTTTTGTGGATGCATTAATGAAGTGAAGTCGTAGGCTTCCGCGGCCAGAGTCATGTAAATGATCTTGGCTGTCCAGGTGACACCGCGTCGAAGGCGGTTTCGACCACGACAAGATGGTCGAAACGTCGGCAACACAGCCTTCGACGCGGCGCCACCTGGACAGCCAAGATCATTTAGATGTATTAATGAAGTTGGTATAATCCATTGTAATCATGATTGTGAGTTATAATCCATTATAATCATTTAATTATCGTCAATCTGATGAATGGAGCTGCAACAATTCATTTAAATGCCGGAAATAAAATATTGTCATTCACAGTGTTTCACTAATGTTCCTATAAACTTGAACTCATGGATAACCCGGTCGGAGCATGTCCAGATATTGGTGACATCAGTTGATGCCCTGGGCCACCTCAGTCCGTGTCCGAAGCCGGTATTAGAAGGGAGTCATGCTCCACTTTTATATGCCCCCATAGACAATTTACCCGGGAAAGGGAAGGAATTAAGTATAAGATATTAGATTCAAGGGTGACATATGATGTGCTAGGAATGTTTACCTGCTACACGTTGCTCAACACAGCTTGGATGTGTCATGAACTTGGGAGCAAAAGGCCAAGCACCTGCACCACCCTTGGAAGAGGGTTGAAAGGTAATGAAAAGGTTAGGGAGGCCCCTACCTTTCCACAACATACAAGCAAACATTCATGCCCGAGGCTGGATTCGAAATAGAGACCCTTCGAAACGAGGCGCATCTGTCCTGCCAAGACCTGCTCCACACACTATACTAAGTTTGAAAATAACCTCGTAAATGATTTCTTGAGAGAATCGAATTGCATTCATATTTTTTTAAAAGAACTGTAAATGGATCGTTTTCACAGACTTTCTTTTCATTAAACTGGTAAAATCGCTGAATTAATGTTCCTTCTAGTAGATATTGAAAATTTGATTGAAAAATGAATACGAAAATGTAAAGAATGTATGTAAAGAATAATTCATACACCTGTTACAAATATATAACTACATTCCTTTTAACTAGCACGTTTTAGAAACCTGTTACTGATATTAGCATATCCTTATCTTCAAGGAAGAGTTTTCTATCGTAATTTATTGCCATTTGTAGGTTATTCGGAGCCCTATCAAGAATGTAAATGTCACTTTTTTATCGACTGAACGACACCACGCTGTTAATTCTTCAAAGAAAAGAGCAGTGGATGATTAAAGAATATACTAACCATTTCATGTGACATTAAATTAAGTAATAATAAAATTATTTCAGCGGTAAACAAAAGGCATATTGTTATCTGGGATTTGGAGAAAAGACTATGCTCTGCGATTTCTTCAGCAAAATCTCTGTAAGAACTTGTCCAAACTTTCAGGTTTTTCAAAAGACTGGGAAGAGTAAAATATCGCATTATTCGGAAGATCCCGTATTTTGCACGAAGTATTGTATATAGATAGATAGAAATTTATTCTACAATTGGGCAGATGCTGCCCGGTGGCAGAATGCATAAATACGAAAGTACAGTTATAATTACAAATAACATAATAATGTATAAAAAGTCCATGTAAAAACAAATTGTCTTTGTCCTTTCCTAGATATGCAGATGGCATTTACATTCTTATACTACAAATGAAAATACTTATATACTAACATATAGATAAATAAACTTACATAGTACGCAAATATACATACATACAAACAAACATACACGCGTAGATACATACACAGACCAAGGAACCCTCGCATACGCACCAACCTGCACCTATTCATTCACATTCAGGCAAACATGGGTAAACATTTTTACCTAACACCACTGTGTAATAATATATAATACTTATAATAATTATTACACTTCTAATACGTAAAACACTTGTTACATACAACAAATAAATGAATAAATACCGATTGTCCGCATAGCCTGTAGAAAGACGTTATCGGCTAGAGAAACAAACAGAAAGAAATCAAATCATTTCCCCTCACTTCACTTCACTTCACTGCACTGCACTGCACTGCATATCACTTTATCTATATATTAACTGTTCAATTCTTTTTACTGTAGACTACGCATAATCGCACCTTTCACTTCACTTCACGTTACATTTTCACCCTGTTGACTAATTTCCTGTATTTTTTTCTAAAACCTCGCAAGGAAAGGGCTCAAAAACTGCCGCAAGCAAATCGTTCCAATCTACTATAGTTCTGTTTACAAAGAACAATTTCCCTACGTCCATTCTTTGTATTCTTGTTCTAATTTTATATTTGTGATCAAATCTATTTAAATATAAATAATCTGGTGTATCTAGTCTTCCCCGAATTTCCTGCCATGCGGAGCAACCAACGTAAGATTTATACAGCGCGCAAAGTCGTGCCCTCTTCCTCCGGCGTTCTAATAATTCCCAATGCGCAGGTGTGTTCCTCCGAAATATGTATTTTGCCGCTCTGTTTTGTATCCTCTCTAAGCTCTTTTTAAATTCTATTCTGTACGAATCCCAACAACTTGCTCCGTATTCCATTACCGGCCTAACAAGCAAGGTATACGCGATTTCTTTTGCTTTCGTATTACATTTTTGTTGATTTTTCATGATGAAATGCAAAGACCTCCAAGCTTTGCCCACTACGTAGTTCGTTTGTTTCTCCCATCCCAATTTACTATCCAGGAGGATGCCAAGGTATTTACAGTTCGAGACTCGCGGAACTACGCATTACCTAGCTGATAAGGTATTGTATAAAAAGCTCTGGCCCTACAAAATGTGATCGTTTTACTTTCCTTTCCATTTATAGTCATTTTATTTGCTATTGCCCAATCATAAATTTAATTTAAATCGTCCTGTAGTTGAATCATATCGTGCTGCTCTGCAATTTCCCTGTAATATACAGTCGTCGGTGAAGAGTCGAATTTTTGCTGCATTATTTCGCGATAAATCATTAACAAAGATAAGAAACAGCAGTGAGCCAATGACACTGGCCTGATGGACCCCGGAAGTAATGTTACCCTTTTCCGATAAATGCTGTCCAATTCGAACTTTTTGATTTCTATCGCGAAGAAGTTCACTTATCCATGCTATTACCCGCCTGTCAATTTTAGCATCAATAAGTTTCAGTATCAATATTTCATGCGGCACCACATCAAATGCTTTAGCATAATCAATAACTATTGCATCTACTCTTCCCCCTACATCAATTACTTCAGACATGTCTTGAGTTTGGGAAATCCACCTATAATCACTAGACCTGCTCTTTAGGAACCTGCTGTAGATTTTATATTTAACCATCACCTTATATCTTAAGTCGTGTATTTTGGGGATGGTAATATAATCTTGTAAAATTATTGAACAAGCGAAATTAATTGTCAAGTTTGATAGCAAAGAACTGTGAATTCAAATTGGACCATTTATCAATAACTACGGATAACTATTCTACAAATAATTAATTTGAAAGAAAGAATTAATTTGAAAGAAAGAATTTCAAGGAATTACTAAGTTTTGGGGACATTTCCAATTACAACTTTGATACATTTATTACGTTCCGTGGGTCAGCGTTTCCAATTATTCGCAAGCTTCCGTAAGCTAAAAAAAGAATATTTGTGGACAAAATTATCTTTTCAATCTGTTTAATTTTCGTTCTTTAAATTATTTCTGAGTAATCAATAATGTAAACGTTTTATTACTCAAAAACGTTATTTTAAACACGTTTTAATGATATTTAAATTAAGCATTGAGAGGGAAAAGAAGCAGAATGAGAAGTGTATAAAAGATGCCTTAAAGAATGAATGAACAAAAAAAGTATTTACCGGATAAAGTGAAATCATACGTATTTACTTTTCGTAATTCAAGTACTTCTCGTGGAATGACAGTTGTTTTTATTCTGAAGGAAGTATCCTTATTATTGGAGGTAAGTATGCCAACACCTTCATGCTATGCAGAATCGTAGTTAGAGCTTTGATCGCCCGGCACAATTCAAACTGCTACCACCTCCGTCAAGAAAACAATGTAAACTTTAACAAGTACTTTAGACCGCCTGTATGTTATGTAAAGCGCGAAGGGACGCAAAGAATGGGTATTTGCCTACGTTAACGCAGAAGATGAATGGTGAAAGGTGCCAATACTAGACAGTTGTTTCATCCTGTAGGAAAAGTCCTGTCGCCTCCAATTCTATCGTAGAACCAAGCAGGCTGTATGTAAGGGGGTGATATAAAGAACAACAAGCTTCATTCGTTATTGAAAATTATCCCTTACTATAAACAAATATTTAAATGATATTTTATAATAAGCATTTTATCTTAATCGATCGCCTTTAAATGCTATTTACTTATTGTTCGGATTTAGATAAAATGGCACATTATAATATACGATTTAATAAAGGGTATTGCTGAAATCATGTTGTACCATTTCCGAAGTCAAATGTAATACCATTGATCATATAGACATACAGGTAGAAAATGTCTTGTTGTAAGAATATCATGTAGAAATATCTGTATGAAAATAACATGTTGAAAAGGTGATCGGATAAGATAAAACTATGTAGGCCCTATACTATATGAAGCTAAAATACTATTGTGTACTTAATTATACACTCGCGATACCGCACTCATGAATAATCAGCTAACTTACACATGGCACTTTTGGCCACTTCTAAGATAATTATTATTTCAATTAATAATGTATATAATTGTCCAATAGGAAACTGAAGAGTATGCGCATTAAATTATTTTTAGATACAACAGGGAGCGGTCGCTTTTGTACAGTCTTGCTGCTACTCTCCTGCTCGGCTGCTCCACTGATACAATCTCTTCAAATTCCTCAGCCGAAAGAACTTCCGTGAAAGGGGCGTTTGACAGAAAACCACTTTCAGACTTCTTGTATAATATTTCTAAATGTGTAAGTTGTGCATCCACATCAAATGTATGATTCTCTATTTGTTTCGAGCCGCGAAGAACATCAATACGCGTGATATCACGAGAACAAACATTTTTGGAAACCGTTCATTTTACGTTGCATTATTTGTACTAGGGACTCGAAAATACAGTATTAGATGAAGGTGCAAATAAGATATTATATGCGCTCATTTTCTTGAGCCCCGGAATACATATCCTCATTCCTTAACTAAATTAGTTGTATTCAGAATAAAGGATAGCAACGAGAGTTATTGACAAAATCCGATTACCCGAAATGTTCGCTCCACTGTAAAAAGAAAAAAAAATTGCATCAAAAAACGAGCTGCAGATTTGATGTAATAGACCGGTCGTCGAAATAACCAGACTGTCACTCCTATCATACCAAGCAAAATAAGGGCTCAAGACAATACTACGGTTAATACAAATTTTGGATGTGATAAAGGGTAAAAGAACAAATATAATACCATTGCTCCAATCCGAAACTGAAAAGGGCTCGCGATTGGGAAAGAAGAGTGTGTAGCATAGACACACTAGAGCGTGTTGCCCGGGGCCGAGTAGGGACGACCTTGCTGTGCCTAGTGGCAAGGTATCCCACCTGCGCTCAAAAAGCGCCTGCGGTGGGCTGGCGCGCGTCCTTCCTCGTCCTCGCGAGCCGGCGCGCATGCGCGGTGGAGCGTGGCGGGCGGCGGCGGAGGCGGCGGCGCGCAGCGGACAAGAAGAAGGAGAAGGAGGAAGGGAGCGCGCGCAGGTAGATGACTCGCGGGCAACGGAACGGCGCCGCCAGGTCATTGGCAGGGCAGCCAACAGTTACGCGTCGCCCGGCGCGCCTCACCCGCCTGGAATTCATCTCGTATAAAAGTCCCGCTACGCGAGGTAGAGCCCGGCCACTCGACAACGGACTGCGCGCCGCAGCGGACCCGGGCGCCCGCTGTTCCCTCCGCTCCCGATCGCCAGCTGGACGTGGCAGTGCGCCGGCCCGGACAGTGCGCGGTCTGCGAAAGAACTCGCGAGTGCGACGTCGCGCGTGTGAACGTTGAGCGAAGCAGGTGCGTGGACGTGGGAACCATGGATCTTATCAGGCGGGACGTGATGCGATTCGTGCTGCTGGTGCTAGTCGTGACGCTGGCGGGGCCGGGGACGGCGGAGGAGGAGGAGACGAACCCCTTCGTGGAAGCGGCCAAGGCGCTCCTGCAGGACCAGCTGCAGGGCAAGGGAGCCGGCGGCGGGCTGGCGGCGGTGGGCGGGCTGCTGCAGAACTTCATGCAGAGCGACGGGGGGCGGCAGATCAGCGACGCGTTGCTATCCGCGGGGCGGACGGCGGGCGGCGGCGGCGGGGGCGACAGCGACGACGAAGGCCCGGGCGCGGACCTGCTGTCGGGGCTGGGCTCGTTGCTGGCGACGGCGGCGGGCGGCGGCGGCGGCGGCGCGGGCGGCGGGCTCGACCCGCAGCTCATCGGCACCGTCGTCAACATGTTCGCGTCGCAGGTGAACGGTCCCTCCGACGACGCCAACAACAACATCGACGTCAACAACAACGAGGTGGACCAGGGCAAGGGCAAGCGCCGGGCCAGGAAGCAGCCGGAGGACGACGGAGCGGCGGGCGTGGACTGGGGCAGCGTGCTCAGCCTGGCCGGCAACTTCCTCTCCAGCCAGCATCACGCCGACCACCACCACGGCGGGGAATCCTCCGGACTGGAGGGCCTGGCGAGCCTGCTGCCGCTGCTCATGCAGGCCAACAGCGGCGGCGGCGGGGGAGGCGCAGGGCAGGCGCGTAGCGACGTGGGCGGTGCCAAACCGTCGCTCTTCGGGCCCGCCCTCGACGCCCTCTACGACTACTGGCTCCACTTCACCCACTCCGAGTTCGGCCAGACGCTGTGGAAGAGCAGCGGGCTCGAGGCCACGTCCAAGCTCTTCACTGGCCAGGATGGGAAGCTCGACATGGAGAGGATATACAGGTCTCTCGAAAACGCCAGTTTCAGGAAGAGGTGGATTAAGAACTTGTCGGCCTACGTTGCTGATTGGGTGGCTCACATCTCCGACCCCTCCACTCAAGCCAGGTTGGTACTACCGTATCGCTTGTCAGCCAAATGATGAAGAGAATATTTATTATTGCCAATATCAAATAGAATGCGTTTCACTAATTACGCTTAAGAATAGTCAACAGTGAAGACCTTTCGCGATAAAAACATTTTTCTTGACTCCTACAGTGGAACGGAACGTGTATTTCTGTACATATTTTGAAAGTAATGTTTAAGCTTTTAATCTCTTGTATAAAGAGCTTTCTACATGTTATACACATGTATACGTACACATATATAAATCACTCTACACCTGTGCTCGAAGAGGTGACAAAAAACTCACTAAACGTTGACAAACTCAAATAAATGTGACTCTACAATCTAGGAATGTCATAGTTCAATTCGAGTAACTTACGTCTAAAGGTCTTTATTTTTTACTATGTACACATTACATTTAGGGGTATGGAGGAAAATAATATAATTACTTTATTCAAATGCTAATAGATTAAGTTGGTTTTTAAGAATACTCATTATGTTTGAAAACAATGTTTTCTTGTATTTCATATTCTGGTAAATCTCACTGTTGTTTTTTAGTTGAGCTCACGTGTCAATTTCATTCATGCGAGTTAATCTTAATAGTATAACTCATACGAAGTAGGTAAAGAAAAAAGAAAGCTGATACATGTATAGCCAGCTACATATTTTAGATCCTCACTCTGTAGAACATGATGTATGAAAATTCAGAAGACTCGAAGAACATTTCTCATTTACAATAGAAGGCAATAACATTCGATCTTGAAGTAGGCTAGTAAAAAAACTATAGAATTTAACGTATTTTGTACCTTCTTCTGCCAAGGCTAATTTTAAATATCTTGCGTAACATTGCATTCAATGAAAATCTTTTATTCCAACTTCAGAATAATATTTAAGTTCGTTTGGTAGTGTAGAAACTTCCTCGACCAACTGTACTAAAAGAAGAATTTGGGTTTTTAGCGCAACTGTAAGGAAACATTTTTTTAAATTGATAGCCTAATCTAGAATGGGGTTCGAGTTAACACTCTTTCTTGGCCAAGGCTATAGCCCTGTAACTGTCATTATCGTTTTTACAAAACTAGTCGATAATTTACCATCGGGGATACAGTCGACTCCGGTTATAGTGAACTCCTGGGGACTAACATGTTCGGTTCACTATATCCAATGATGTCAAAATTAAAAGGAATTTCTCCACAATTATTGATTTTATTAATATATCGCGAACTTCATTAACAGCACAAACTGAAAATTTCAATATCTTTATTTGTAGGTAAAAAAATCAATTTTTGTCAATTGTTTGCATCATACATTTTTCATTAGATCCTTCTACAGAGTGCGTGCTCTCTCCATACTTGATTCTGCATTGTCCTCTGTCTCTACGTATCGTAATGCAGTCTTCACGCCTTTCAATGCCTCTTGCACTGTTTAAACGCCATCCGACTCTCGGAAGATCCTTTTAATCGTCTAATAACATAAGAGATTCAATTAATTTCCACGATTAATTTCTTCCTAGCTTCACTATAGCCGAGGTTCAGGTTCGCTATTACCGAATCTTCTAATGCTTATTTGTAATGTAAGTGAAACGGGACCAGTGACGTAAGTTCACTATAGCCGAGGGTTCGCTATATCCCAGTTCATTATAACCGAAGTCGACTCTGTGTGTATTTATAATACTACTTGTATAGTATTACTTATTGCACGTATATTTTTCTTTGTATATACGCATCATTTCGTTTGTTGACTTTTGTCACTAGTACTGGCCACTATTAATAATTATATAATATAATTTCTGCAAACTCTAATCTCGGTAATTTTTAATTAACTTCATATGAACAAATTAAAGAAATAGAAAAAAGAAACTAGTATTATAGGGAAATATTCTCCATCATTAATAACTTTTTTCATGAATTAGCTTGCCTCTAAATTAGGCTATGAATCCGTTTCTTCGGTACGATTGTCAAAAAAATTGTAGAATATATACTTTCTGAAATTGAAAGACATTCAATTCGATTGGACATATTCGTATTATTTTCTTTGTGGACTTTTGCACTAGTACTAACCACTAACCCCTAGCGACAAATGTCGTACTACGCAAGTGACTTATCACGAACACTGATCTTACTGCACACCCTGCTTCCTAGAATTCTTGGGCGTGTGTAATAGGTCGCATGATTGCAATGGACAATAAAGCGGTTTTTATTCGGACAGTGCCTCAAAAACGGATGTTATTTTAGGTAAATTAAAATTATAAATATGCTAAAATGCTTATTTAGATTGTCCACACAAGCTTGCTAAATTTTTAATATCCAAATATTCTGGAGAAACTCGTTCACTCGCTTAATATAAAATTACCATTTATTTATATTTTTTCTTTTTCGCTAATACAAAATTGTTATTGTTGATTAGATATTTAGAATATTAACTGTTATCTTTATATCTTAAAGAAATGATATTTCGTAACATTTTGACGTTTATTCAGTTTTTCATAAAGCATATTTCATAACTTGTTTTTTTTTACAGAAACAGCTTACGCCAATATTATCAAAATTGAAATGATTATAATTTGAAAATGTCTTTTTTACGTAATCAGAAGGTTGTTTACCCGAAATAAATTCGCATTAAATAGCTGTACGTCTGTTAGGATGCAATGTACAGCAATGTATGCAATGTACGTACAGCAATGTCTGTACGTCTGTTAGGAACGGCAAAACCAATTTCGAAGATTTTCTATGAAAGAAACAATATTTTGTTGGGGTTAATAAAGGCTACTTTTAATAGGTCATTATTATTTTCTATTATATAAAGAAAAAGGTTTTTCATGAAAATTTAATTTTATTCACATCACAATAAAATTTTGCTCATTTGCCTTTCGAAATAAAAGAAAATTGACTGTTTATGAGAGATATCGTAATAACTCCTCTCTTCCGCAGCCCCGCGTCTTATAGCGAATCTTTCTCTTTTTCGAGAATATCTCTACAAAAGTGAGACAATTCGCCAAAATGAATAAGAAGTTTCTGAAAACCCGTACAGTGTCCTAATAATTGCATTTCGATTCATTCGGATACCGTAATTAAACTTCGAGCAATTAAAGGCGAACACTAAAAATTAGTTCCGACAGAGGAGCAGGGCGCGACGGACGGGGTGAGCGGGCGCGGAGACAGCGGAGCGTGCCGGAGATGATGGACGGAGTGAGATGAAACGGGGCGGAGCGATGTGGAACGAGACGGGTTGTCGCAGAGAAGTAAATAAAATTATTTATAGACAAAGATTTCTTCCGGGCTGAAGGGCCGTGGTCCATTGGAAAACATATTTCCAGACGTTTCGTCCAGGAACAGTTGACAAAACTGACAGTCACCGGGGAACCTTCAAAGAGGATTCTTCGTCCGAGACCACATCGCCACTGAGGATGTCTGCCGTAGTTGCGGACGAAACGTCTGGAAATATGTTTTCCAATGGAAATCGTCTGGAAATATGTTTTCCAAACGTCTGGAAATATGTTTTCCACGGCCCTTCAGCCCGGAAGAAATCTTTGACTACAACTCCGGCCGTGAAAGCCTGCGTTGTTTTATTAAAATTATTTATGTTAAACACTATTAATAGAATGTATTACTTTACTTGTTTAATAAATAATTGGGTATTTTTGGGTATTGGGCAGTAAAATTGTGTATTTAAACGTCGCGGATAGCTGATTGGTCAACGTGTTCGCTTTCCATAACGCGGGTTCGATTCCCGCTTAGGCAAGATTATAGTGTGCGTTTTCTTTGCAATGTCCCAGTATACGTTGCTGTGGGACGATGAGAAAACTCACTTCTCGGGTTGAGAGGACCATAACACGGCGTTGAGATGCATACGTGCTAACCATACGTATCCCATAACCCATGGTCGTATGGCCGGGACGCCGTTGGTAGGCCCGGGCTTCGTCAGAGGCTACAAGTACATAGTACATACATACGTTGAGTTACTCCCGCTAATTCATAATTACGATGGATAACAATAGAATAATTGTAATGTTTCAAACATACCCAACATTTCGGACTGCGTTCTGATAATAAATCGATGTTTGAAAAAGAGTTAAGAATCGAGCCGATTTTTTTGATGACAAAACTGTTTTGAAATCATATTTTACCTTGAAAATGCAATGTCTATGAGAACAAAAGTGATTAGACGAATCGTGAAGGGTCCGAGCTTGGAAAGTTTACGAACGCTTTTTAATATCCGTCTCCTAGAAGGGAGGTTTCAGGAGTACAATTTTATCGGCTTTAGTCTGTTTCGTTCACTATATTTTAATGTTAATTAGATCGTGAATTATTTCACATTGACCAATGACCATATTTTAAAATGGAGTTTTATTACTAATCACTCTGTATCTCGTGTGTGAACTTGAACATATTAATGAGCATCATAATAAGTTATGTTTATTGTACTATTTTATAATCAACATATTAGATAAAATTCAGATCACTTGTGATTTCCGGTATGCATCAAGCAAACGAAAAAGTACTTATAAGCATATGTGTTATTATATGCTCAACAACTTTTGAACCACTGGAGTGATTGCTTCCAAATTTTGCACGAATGCTATCGAGCGTCCGATAATCAAATTAGCAAGGTTTCACTTCAAAATGCTACTTTTTCCCGTTCTGTTAGAAATGTTTAATGCAACCCGCACTGCATTTAAGTATTAAGAGATTGCGTTGCAGCGGTGCGAACAGGGGGTACTCAGGACAGGCCCGGCGGACTGAGATGGGCGTGGAGGGGAAGGCTGGACGAAGTGGAGAACGAGGAGGGGTGGGCGAGGGTGGACGGGAAGAGAGGGCGGCTGGAGCAGTGAGGGCGAGCCTTGGCGGGGGGGGGGAAGCGAGATGGTCGGTGTGGAACGGTCGTGGCGGGGAAAGATGGAGGCGGGACGGGACGGAACGGGGCGGGGTTGGACGATGTGGAATGAGGCGCAATGGAGTGAGACATGGCGGGGATAAATAAAATCTCATCCATTTTACTCTATAGGTGAGTCACGTAACTTTAGCACCTCCTGTAATTTTTGAACGGTTGAAGTTATTGCAATGCAGTTTTCACGAAAGTGCATGAGGGGACGGGGCTCATTGATGAATGTATTTGTTTCCATTTCACCACTTGTATTTTACGAGATATTGAGCTCACTTTTTTTACAGATGGAACTATTCATATTTCTTTAGACTATTATGACGAACGTAAAAAGACGAATCCAATGGTATACATTTTGCCATATGTTAGATAAACATTTTTTGAGTAATTTTGATTTTTTTGCGATTCATGTTTATCGTATATTTGAAGTGTAACAGTTCACCAACCAAGGTTACGCAGCGCTCTCCCTCCGAGCATGTGCTCAGAGCGGTACAATATCCGTTAAGTACTAGTCGCAAAAAATCAAAATTACTCAATAAATTACTGCTTATTTAACATATAACAATATGAATATCATTAAATTCGTCGTTTTACGGTCGTCATGATAGACTAAAAATTATGTATAGTTCCAAAAAAAAAAAAAAGTTACCTCAACATCTCAAAAAATACAAATGATAAAATTGAATTAATACATATATTAATTAGCCCCATTTCCTCGTGTATTTCCGTGAAAACTGCATTCCAATAACTCCAACCGTTCAAAGGCTGCGGGAGGTACTAAAGTTACGTGACTCACTCTGTATAAATATGTATTCCATTTATAATGTATATTAAATATAATACTGTACATGTTATAAAATATAAATTCATTCCTTTCCTTGTCTATTAGGTGATTCCGAAAAATAAATACCCAGGCAAAGTCGGGTTACTTCCACTAAATATTTTATAAAAAAACATTTATAAAACAGACCTACTTTTTTTCAGGCAAATGTCAAGTAAAATACTGACGTGACTGAGTATAAGCGAAAAACTATTTAAACACGAACAAGGAAATGTCCCACCCAGTTTTTCAAATTCCGCTTGTGATTACCAAATCCGGAAGGGCGACGCACTGGGTGAGCAGGACTTTTCCGATGCGCTGTGGTAATGAATGCGATAACATAGATAAAAAAAATAAATTTAAACGTAATGGTAATACAACAACACATATTTTCTCGGATTATTTGTTACTTGCGCAATTTTCGAAAATTCAGATTTCAATGAAACTCGAATTTGCGCTATTTTTATAAGTGTACTTTGCACTATCCGAGAAAAAATTTGGAGTTGTTTACTAAGAAGATCTTGTTTTTAAAATTGCCTTTTTCGCTCAAAATTACGCGGAAACCACTCATATATTTTAAAAAACGAACATGTTCTCGTTTAAAGATTTAATTTTGAAGAACGGAGTTTCATTAAGAACAATCTCTCTCTCTTCAATATTGTAGTTGTAGAAAATATTTTTAACTTTTGCAATATCCGAAAATTAAGAGTTCAACAAAAATCGGAACTGATGTATTTTATAAGCGTACTTTGCTCTACCTGAGACAAAAAGTAAACAAAAAAATAGGTGCCATTTTTGAGAAAATTTTGAAAATGTCCCCGAGATAGCTCAATATGTCCGTTTTAAATTCAAGCAGCTGCACCATCAGCCAAATTCATCTTGAAATTGATTTTAATGAAAATTCTGTGGAATACTAGCTAACGTTGTTCACAGACAGATAGACAGGCAGGCGGACAGACGAACGGACGGAGGATCGGACTGTCAGACGTTTTGCCTTAATCCAATATTTTGGTATGAAGTACCCACATTCTGACTACACAACCTGTTAGAACAAGTAATTTATTTTAAGTAGACACAAGATATATAAATTTTCTTGGTATCGGTTACCAAGTATGTGTCTTTCCTGCTTTTCTGTCGAAAAATCACGGTTTTTTGCTGCAGCATTACAATACTTTCTACGTACTACGTAAGTAGAATGCAGGATGGTAAAAATCAGCGAAAAAGGTTTTCGAAATTCTGGAGATGTCGATTGATGCATCAATCCATGGATTCAATCCATGAATCCATGGATTCACGTGAAACATATTAGGTAGTAAGTTGTAGTGTTTTGCATTGATTATTGAATTCTGGTGACCGGTCGGTCTCATCTTAATACTGATGTCCTCAGGAAAGCTACAGAGTGCTGAGACTGCAGTATTGATAGATACGAATCTAAACTTGATGTTTTCTGAGTGAAGCAAATTTTTTAATTTCACAAAAGAAATTGTCAAGAGACTAAGAAATCATTTTCTTTAGGGGCACAAACTGCAGCAAAGATCTGGTTGAATCGGTTGAATCATATAGCACATCATATATCTTTATTCCGAAATAAAAGATGCAATATATAAAGCAATTTAGCCGCGAAACGATTTTAAACTGCTTTCTGTGTGTTTGTTTACAAAACAACAAATGCTACTCTACACAGCAAAAATTATGAACAAGAACTATTTTTAATTTTTTAAAGTCCAAAAATTTCTTACTTGTCATCTTCTTTAAAATTTGGATTTCCGGCCGAAGACTTTCGTAGATTGTTCCGGTCCCCATCAGGGAATGGTAGGTCTCTTTGCAAACCAATATCCTAAATGATCTTTAGAACCCGGACGAAAGGAGCTCCGGGATGAATGGCCTTCCCATTCGAACTTTCTCCACTGACTCATCACGGGTTACACACAGCGTCAGTGGCACACCAATGGCACTCCAAATCCAGAGAACTTTTCTCTTCCCCTTACCCCCGAATTCGGTGACACATTCATTAATTATCATTTTTTTTATTAATTTTCTACAGAAACGAATGACATTCAATATCTCAAATGATTTTTTTGTAAATAACTATAAATCAGCAAATACAATTGAATTTTAAATTCAATGTAAATAATAAAATCACTTATTAAAATTCAATTGTAAAAGAACATCAATTTGGCTGGATTCTACATTTATAGCCCCCCACTCCACCCTGGAAAAATGTTGATTGCGCCACTGCAAAGTAACATCATCTTCTCTCTTTTGCTTCTTAAGAACGCATAATGAGCATCGTTATTTCCTTTACTTGTGCTTTATTTATTTTATTTATTAATGAAAAATGAGTTTGTTTCAACGTAAAAGTAGCTTGTATTATTGAGAAATGTTATTCCGAAGGTCAACTAAACGCTCCTCTAATAGTTGACTTTATTAATGCCGTAATAAATAATTTTAAAAAAATAAGCATGCTTTTGGCATTTCAGTAGAATCACGCTGGAAAAACTACAAAGCTTCAACTACAAGAAAGCTTATCGAAACAAGTATAGAATTAATTAATGCATTTTTGTGCTGAAGTGACTTCTTAAAACGTCTGAAAACAAGAAACGTGATGTAGGTGTATAATCTGCAAGCTTAGCACAAATCATTCTCCCTATCAATAATAATAATAATAATAATAATAATAATAATAATAATAATAATAATAATAATAATAATAATAATAATAATAATAATAATAATAATAATAATAATAATAATCCATCATCATCATCTACAAAACATCGCAGCGTAATTAGGAAAATAATTACGCTGTGAGATTTGCGACCACTCAGGAAGGCGCAGTACTGCTTACTAACAATATAAGAAGTGCAATGTGGAAGTAAGAACATTATAAGAAGTACTTGGTCCGCCGAATGATGGAGTTTTAAATCTTAAGACATTTATTTTTTTATTTAATAGAGGTTGTAATGATTTACCGAAGAGGTGAGAACAAGTGCAGCGGGAAATTACAAAGTAACTGATGTACGGTGCCAGCCAAAGACATGGTTGACTTAACTTGTACCTTTGATACAACCACGAAATTCTTTTGGTGTAAAATGGACTTGTAGGACAATAGAGACCTGTCCGAAATGTTCATAATAAATAATTTGGAATATATCAAGTGACTATGTAAAATTGTTTTATATTTCTGTTCAAAAAATAAATTCATAACAATTTTTTAATTATTTCTGCAGATTTTTCTCCACTGCGCAATTCATGGGAAATAGTTTTTTGAAAGCCCAAGGATATCCTAAGGCAGCACTTTTTGATCCAGCAAAGCCAGCTGAGTCACTGAGCAGAATGGTGAATGCTGTGTTCAAACGGCAATTTAATTTAAAAATAAACTCTGCTACATACATAAAGCCTGCCGTGTCTTACTTACAGGTGAGCTGATTTTGTATTGACGTACTTTTGTGTTTCATAATGATGTTTTACCTTTACCCTGATGTTTTCATGATTTGTGTGTTCTGTGTGATTTGTGTAGGAGGTTTACAGTCTTGGACAAGCTCAAGGTCTAAGTTTTACTCATCTTTCTTCAAAACAAATCGAATCTAAGTTGACAGAAACTATTAATAGTGAATTAATAGAGCCCGCATTAAGAGTATGGAGAGCTTACCGTTTTGCTCTGAAAGAGCCCACATGTGATAAATATGTGATCTGCTTTGTGAATACGAAAGATGACAAGCTGAGCACAGGACTGAAACCAGGAGTAACGAAGCTCAGCAGGTCAGTTAGCCTTTTGTTACTTTGATGCTTGGATATTAAAAAATATACCAATCGACTTCGAAAACTTACTTGTTCGTTTGTTATAGTTTAATTGCATCCTGGTTCCTATCGGGCAATACTGGAACATCGTTTTGGGATCTTTACTATGCGGCTACTGAAGACCAAAACTGCATTGTAAGTACAAAAGACTGCATTAACTCAGTTCGATTGAATTTACGAAAACAGTGTTTCTGCCATTCTTTCTTTCATGAAAATTATTTTGCGTTGAACGAGGTGAGGAAAAAGGGTTTTAAATGAAGGAGAATAGGAACGATGAAGAGCGGTATTTAGAACTACTTGTATTTCTTGCTGTTGGAGATTCAACCTCATTAATTCATCAGAAAAATGCATTTCATTGTTTCGGTCAAGAGTAACATTTCTTACTTTGTGGTGGTTGTATTTTACCGTTCTGTTTTCTCGGTGGTCAACTCAATTTTTGAGAGCACTGGAGGATCCGTGGGGGTAGGGGGCATGGGGGCCATGCTCCCCCCCCCCTCCGGATTCAATCAGGAAAAAATGTTTCTAGATACTATAGTATTAACAAAGAGAGATTCGAATGTAAATATGGCTTTTATTCGTTCGATTTTATTGTTACAAAAAGTTCATGTTGTTTTCTCAACTTGGAATTTGGAAGCTGACCACCTTTTCCAAGTGTTAGGTAGAGGAGTCTCACCAACTCTTTATATGTTCCTGTATTGGTTTCTATTTATTGCTGTTTGCTACCAATGATGAAATTATGAATTTGAATTTCATTGTTTGATTGTCATTAGTTTTGTTCATTTTATTATCCATTCAGCTATTAAGTAAGAACAAGCTTTGTGTGTCAAATTGTTTCTAATTCAAAATTTCCCACAAACACGTTGAATTTCCACCTTTTATTAGAGCAAACCTTAAAAGTAAATGTGTGATAAATTACCACCACCTTCATCATACTTTCTTAATATTTTTAATTTAAACATTTATTTTCCAGGCCAAATATCCTGCCGAATGTAGTGATTTTCATGCAGAAGATATCAAAGCCACCACAGAATATGCTCATAGTGAACTCTGAAATGTGTGAAAATCAGTGGGAAAAAAGCATCAACTTGTCTTTCCTAGTTCAAGAGTTTGTGGGCAAGTTTATGAAAACTGTGTTTGCCTGAGTGTATGTGTATGAAAAATAATTTAAAAGATGCAAATTATTCAAGACTATTGAGGAGAAGATTGAATTATTGATAAAGTTGTTGTCTTAATGCAATGAATTTACATTGCACCTCATCTTCGCACTTCAGTAGCACAGCCAGGGGGGAGGTTATGGGGGATCACAATATACTAAATACACTTTTTCTAGACTAGGTAATGATTCTCATGGAAAAGTCTTTAATTTGCAAGAGGATAGGTTGGTGTGGGGATTACACAGTTTTATCTGTGGCAACAGCAACTACAAACTCTCCCTTTTGTCAATCCTGGCTATGCTACTGATACACTTTCACAAAGAAAAATAATAATGTAGTGTGTTGAGTGACTTGTGTTCAAGCTTTAATTTATAAATTCATTTTTAAAGAAATTGAAAACAGTGTTCACTTTTCATAAATATAAATGAATCCTTAAAATCTTTTCCTTTATATAGTTATCCAGTATATTTACAAAGTAGGAAGACTACAAAATTTTCATGGATTTTTTTCTGCAAATATCATGTAATTCGAACACACATCAGCAACTGTGATATTATAGATAATGATTATAACTATGAAAGTTCTCTATTAAATGAACTATAAATATTTAAGAATATTTGAATTATGAACATTGATCATATATCTCTATCTTACAAAAAAGACAAAACAGTAAAGCATTTAGATATACTTTCAAAACAACATAAAGAGTACGTCAAGCTATATTCTTTTAGATTCAACATTTAATTTGATATGATAAGAATACTGGAGGCATTAGAACTTGACAAGTGCTTCACTTAACTGCAAAGAAATTACTAACTATACATACATTGCATATTATTGTAGCAAGATTAAATACATTGAGTTTTTGAATGTGTAAGATTTTATTTATTGCATTTCATTTTTAATAAAATCTTTTGTATTAATTTCTGAAATTCAGCAATATGAATTTTAATGCATTAAAAAATCATAATTATTAGTATATTTCAACAGCACTTTATTTTATAATTTTAATACAGTTCATACAATGATCAACAACCACAGAATTCTAAAAATATTATAAAATGGACGGATGACTAGTACAATAATACTGGGAGAAGAAAGTGCATCACACTTGAAAATGCTCCATTGAAATATGAAATAAAGTACATCAACATTTTTATCTGTTCTGATTATAAAATCCACAAAAGTTTGAACTATGAGTATAAAAAATATCAATTTGAATTTGTAAATCTGGTAACAGTAAGGAATTATTCAGGCACATTATTAATATTAAAATATAATATTGAAATGAAATGCAACCAAACAAACCAATATCTCTGCTTAATAAACTTATTATTTGAATGTGTCAGTCAGTACCATATTTATATCTCAACATGGCAAATTCAAAATTTGTCTGATAACAATACATTAATGTTTAAATTTGTATAACTGCAGACTTTATCACAATTTCATCAAGTCAGTATTTTTCAATACTAAAAGCTCATAATAAATAATGTACAATATAATATTCATATTGACTTGCAGTAAAATATAAATAAAATTGAAAATATGAGATTGTCTTCAAAGATCTCTGGTGTATTGAAAGCACTTTGTATCTTACTAATAATGTAGTGCAAGTTGTGTGCAGATTCCCTGTTCATTTTATAACTTGGAGAAAAACCAAGAATGCAAATATCTCTAAAGGATCTTAACATCCAAATGCATAAATTATGGTGCACACAGAAGAAGACATCACTAATGCAAGAACTTCATTTCTTTTTGACATTCTTACATACCCATTCCATTCCATCCTAAAAACATGAAAAAACAGTCATATTTTCAAAGAATATTCACAAATACAAGTAAAATTTTGCAATGAAAGAAGTTAAATATTGACTCATTTCATTTCTCAAAATTAGGAATTTCTGTCTTATGAATATACCACAGGAATTACTTTAGAAAATAAAATGACTGAGAAAAAATGCACACATATTCACCTTAACACCTTCTCCTTCTGTGGCAGAGCATGCTTGAATTTGCCATGGTCGATCTTTAATTGTATGTAGCCCTAAGCACTCAGCTATTTCAGATGCTGGAAGGGCATGCATAAGATCTTGTTTATTTGCATATACTAGCAATGGTACATTTGCAAGCTTTTCCTCCATTAATAGTTCTTCCAATTCATGACCAGTTTCCTCTAGTCGTTTTCTATCTGCACTATCAATGACATAAATCTGTAACAAACAATAAATTAATTTATTTTAAATTACCTCAATTTATCACAATGATAAACCAAGGATTAATTTTTATAAATCCACAATAGCTTATGGAAAATTATACATACAAGAACATCTGTATTTTCAAAATAGTTTCTCCAGTATGGTCTAATTTTCCTTTGGCCTCCTATATCCCAAACATTTAACTTGAATCCTTCTGATTGTACAGATTTAATATTGAAACCCTGGGTGGGAGTAATGTGTGCAATGTCTTCTGAAGCCAAAGATTTCAATAAAGTGGTTTTCCCAGCATTATCAAGTCCTAATAATAAAAGTCGAAGTTCTTTCTCTGGTGATGATCTTAGTTTGCGGAGTATAGACAGGAGACCCTGTAAACAAACGATAAAATTATTTATTTTGTTGAATACTTTAACATATTACATAAACGCTCATGCCACAAATATTCATGAAAAGCAAGTTGTTTGATAAGACGCATGACATAACACTCGCCGTACAAAGGAAAAAAGTGCCACATAAAATTTATATGAATGGTAAATTAGCCCACCATTGTAAAGAAACCGTCGAGAGATTTGACAGCGCGTCTATTCCAAGGCATGCACGATTCAAATCGATCGCAAAATAAATAACATTGATTAAAACTTTTCTTCAGACGCAATGCAGTATTGTTTCTCGAATCGACTTTGGTCGACTCAAAGATTAGGAGACGCAACTTGTGCTTATTGATTGATGTACCATCAATGTGTATTTGCATACAGAGGTGAAACAGCGTCCTCTGGAATAGTTTCTCCAAAGGCCGCTGGATGAATCTGCTGGGAATGGTCAGCAACTGTTGGCACTAGTGTATGATGATCATGTTTCTTACCCTGTTTACTGATGCCCGCTACATTTGGAGTTATCCGTAGGTTTAAAGTATTCGTTTCATTACGTAAAAAATGCTGTTCCCAACCTTCGTTTACGCGATGTTGCTTGAGAGGATGTTTTTATGGCAAGATTGTAATGCTCAGGTTTTTAAATTTGTGTGATGGATTGTTAATTTTAGAAAGTGGGAAATTGAGGTTAGTTACACTTTAAAGAATTAATGAAATGTTTCGTTTCATTAATTTGCTTTTTATTTCAAATAATTCTAAATGTTTTATTTGGTGTTGAGAAGACGATTGTGTTTCCTTATCAAATGATACTTCAAAAAATGTTGTTTTTAGTGCAGCCTAAGAAATAGCTTTTCTGTACAGGTAGATTAGTTAGTGTCCAGTGTATGTAACTTCGATTTAAATTTAATCACTGATGACATTTGACGTAATGAAATTAAAGGACAATGCGGAATTATTCAAGATTGTAGAGTGTCGTTATTTTTAGATCAATTGTATTGTGTGTATTCAAAATAATTTTTTCTTTTAATTTCTTTTTGCTAGTTTTAATTACAATTATTAGCAGACAAAGAGATTGAGATGATCTATTAACAATGAATGCCTATTGGTGTGGCTTCAATGGATTCAATCAAATATCGTGTGAAATTTCATCTATATCATCTTCACAATTCTGCCTTGTACCACTTAACAACATTGAAGACATTGATTTTGCATGGGCAAGTGCTGTTGTGATATCAGGTAATATAATTTAATTTAGATTGCGAATATTACCTTGTCATGATAAAGAATTAAAAGTTTCACTTTTATGGTAGATGACATGATGAAGAGATAAATCATAAATTAACAAGTAATGATTATTTGTTATGCAGAATCAGAAACTTCAAACAGTAGTTTGTCAATTGCATGAATTTTGTATTGCTACTGTAACTGTTGTTTAATTAATAATTATGCAAACTTAAAAAGATAATTTATAATTACATATTTCAAAAAGTTATGTACATTTTCTTGAATAGAAATATGACCAACTGTCAAAATTAGTTTGACATTTGCTAATTGATTGTGCTATATTTCCTTTTATTGTCATAACTTTCCTGTCTATTTAATAACAGATTGGAAGAATTATTGTAATATTTTTTAAATTTTCATATATTATTACTTTGATTGTCTTTAGTATATTATTTTCTGTTATTTTTTTAATCAAACCATAGCAGTTTGTAATATTTATAAACTTCTTTCTTATTTCATTATGTGCAGTCCAAATCATCATTATTAGTCTGCGGATTTATAGGCACGAAAAACTAGAAATAGGCATTTAAAAGTGTAAAATAGGCATTTAAAAAGGCACTATATATTTTTCTTGTTTTTATTTATGTTCTTGTGTAGAAACTTTCTCAAGTAAACAATACAGTTATCTTCATGGAATGTTTACAGTCGACTCTGGTTGTGGTGCCCTCGTATATAGTGAAGTTGCAGTGAACTTGAGTCACTGGTCCCATTTTGATTACATTACAAATAAGCAAATGAAACCTCAGTTATAGTAAATCTGATCCTTGACTATAGTGGACCTAGGAAATACAATGTCTTGGAAATTAATTCCCTCCTGCAAAAGAATATTAAACCTCAGTGCCACAAATGCCAACACTAAACAGCTTGAATTCAAACAGTGCAAGAGGCATTGAAGGGTGTCAAGACTGCATTACGATTCTTAGACAGAGATTAATGTCGAATCAATTATGGAGAGAACATGAATTCTGGAGAAGGATCTAGAGAAATTACTAATGAAAAAGTATAAAGCCAACAATTGAAACAAAATTGTTCCGTGCATAACACAAATGTAACTAGTGGTGTTACAACAGCACATAATTTCTTGCATTATATTTAAAATATATTTTAAAATTTGCAATTTTCAAAAATTCAGAGTGTTTAATGAAAATGAGACCTGCACCATTCTTTTAAATGTCCCTTATTCTATCCGTGAAAAAAAATTGAAGCATACACTAGTAGTGGTTTTTTAGAATTATTTTTATAATTTGCAAGAAATTTAAGCATGAATTCTGCAAAAACCTCTCGTTTCAAAAAAAAAAATTATACATGGCTTTTTTAAAGATCTGAATTGTTAGAATATATTTCATTTAAGACCAAAAGATCTGTATTCAATATTGTACTTTTGCAATATTAACTCTTTGCAATTTTCAAAAATACAGTGTTCTCTGGAAATAGAATTGACGCCAATTCTTATGTCCTTTGATACATATGAGGAGAAAATTTTAAGAAAAAATTTGGAGTCCTTTTTTGAGACAAAAATTGCTAAAAATTTGAAATTAAAAAAACACTTGACTACCATCAGCAATTTTGGACGTTTCATAATTCGAAATACTTGCACTGTGGTGGCAGTGAAACAGAACTTAGATTTGTCAATAATTGTTCCATTTCTCTGTAATCACGCACACATGCGTGTGTGTGTGTGTGCGTCTATATCTTTGTCTTTTTCATGAATATTTCTGAGTGTATGAGTAACCACTAGAAAATAATTGTAAATTAAAATACTTATTTCACCACCATTTCCAGCTGGAGATGCCTTTATGTCAGGTTTTGATGGCACATCATCAGCTTTCTTAAGAAAATTAACAAAACCTGAACCCCAATTGAAGGTAAGTTATTTAAAGTCCAGAAAAAATACAATTTGTTAGAAGAACTATGTTAACATTTTTTAAATTCATTTACAATTAATGTACATCAATTAAGAAGGAGAATAAGGGGTGCACTAAGAAAAACAGGATTTAATTTTTTGTATTTTATCTTTTAAATATGTAATTTATTACATTTTTCTCTGATAATTTCAAATTTTGTTTTTGTGTGTGAAATCTGCTGTTAGTTATTACTGTTTAGAAATCACTCTCAAGTTGAGTGTACAGAAATATTTTGGTGTCCTATTGATTGGAGAATGTTATTTAGTTTCTGAAGGTTGCTTGTAATGAGACATATGCTTTATTAACCTCTGAAGATGGCGAATGCTGGCAATATTTTTATAACACTAAGAAGTGGAAAAAACTTTTAAAATTCACTTCTGTTGAGGAAACAACTGATGATGATATTAGTAGCAAATCTCCAGAGTTATTGTGTAGTAATTTGGAGAGTCTTGAAGAATGTAGACTGGCTAAAGACAAGAAAAATATTGTGAAGATATGCTGTGGAGAGACTGTGAACATTGCTCTTGATAATTGTGGTAAGATTTTTTGCTTATTATGAATTTTACTTATAATTGAATCTTGAATTTGTTCAAAATGGTGTGTTTGTGATTTACATTCTTTAACTTTTTTTTTCTGAAAAATGTAATTAGTTTCTTTGATTTCAGGTCAAGCATACAGTATTCCATCTCCAATTTCTATGGCAGGAATAAAAATAATGGAAGTAGCATGTGGGTTTGAGCACTGTTTATTGTTGGATGATTTAGGCAGAGTGTATTCAACAGGATCTGGCATGTATGTTAAATATAATGCTGATTCTTGGGAAGATCACTAATAATATTTTGAAAGGTCCACAGTGAGATTTAGATGTAATCTAAATTGCAAAAATAGTAGTTATTTGATTGTTAGTTAGATTTTTTATTTTATTTTTTATTTTTTTAAATTCAGTTGCTTATGTTTTAGTTATTATGTGATATTATTACCTACTGGACCCAGAACCTTATGTGTAATCATATTTTTTCAATTTTGCCCTTTCCTAATAGATAAATTGAAATACAACTTTAAGAATATCTTAGATGAGTGAAACATATTTTTATATGCACTTTTTCTTTAAAACATTGCGAGCAATTTTTGAAAAAATGTTTCTAAGTTGTGCTGTGCTAGTTTCTGAGGATTCTGCACGATGGTACTGTGTTTGTTGTAAATTGCACATGTGCTGATTTTATTACATCAGTAATCTACAAATTTTTTTTGTTTCACCTTAAATTTGTTTGATGCATCCCTTCGGGGAAATTCTCTATTAAGCACAAGAAAATTGACGGGATTTGTATTGATGGAGTCTTATTATCAATCAAAACTGTAAACTTCATATTGTTTCTGGTTTTATTACAGGCGTGGCCAGTTGGGAAGTGGAACTCTGGAAACAGTAGATTCTCCCCAAGAAATTGAAGCATTGGGTGGCCTCCAAGTCATCCACATAGCTGCAGGAGGATGGCATTCTGCTGCAGTTACTGCCAGTGGAGTTTTGTACACATGGGGATGGAATAACTCGGGTCAGTTGGGGTTTCCTAACGTTGAGTCAACCGATACTTTGTCATCTTCAGATCATGGCATAGAGCAGAGGAATGCACAGAATCAAACATCTCAAAATTGTTCTAATACACAGGGTGATTTGTTGTACAAAGATGAAGAAAAAAGTGAGAGTTGTGTGACCAAAGAATGTACCAATTGTGCCATAGGAGATTGTAAAAGCAATGTACCTGATGATCATAAAAATAAAAAGATGAAACTTACTGTGCTAGAAGAGGAAAACAAGCAGAATGATAAACCAGGATGTTCGGAAAATGAAATGTATGGCTCAAAAACTAGTAAAACCTGTGAGAAAAGGGATGGCAGATCTGAAGGAGGTAAAAGAATGATATACAAACTTGCTAATGTTTGTATCTTGTGACAACTTTAATGATGTATCTTTTTGTCAAAAACATTTGTTTTGTTTTGTCAGATTCAGCTGTAGAGCAGAAGGAGCATGTAACTGTGTCAGCTGTTCCCATTCCTGTGGATTTTCCAGTGGGAAAAGATGTGGATGTTGTTGATGTGAGTTGTGGAAATCGTCACACAGTTGCCTTAGCAGGTGAAGTTATTCTTTTATCTCTCGTGTACTGAAAATCCTGAAGACTAGAACAGCACCTAAATCCTTGTCCAAAACCACAATATGAAATCAAGAAAACAGAGTCTGTGTATAATGGTAGCAAAACAGAATAAAGAAGTTTGAGCACTCTGTGCTATGATGCTGCACTGATAAATAAGTAAACAGTACTCTGCACATAACCAGATCCACCCTAGAATACCCTTTATTCAATTGTAAATCATTAAATAGTATGAATATTATGTTAGTTATTCTTGCTTTCATATTAATTAATAATTATGCATGCTTTATTGTCAGTTTTTTTATCTATACTTCGTGACTGTTGTAACTAACATATAACAAAACAGGTTATTTGCTAAAATATTTGTCCTTTTATTATTAATTATGTGGTGTTACCGATCGATGGCGCCGCGGCCGGCCCCTTATCTTGCGTTCCAAGGTGTTATCGCGGCGGCGGTCTCCCCCGGAGCCTGCTTGCATAACCTGATTATCCTCCGCGATCTGCCTTGCTGCTTGCGTCGTAACTTCAAAAGTCGTTGCTAGTCTACGCACCTCTTGAAGCGACGGGTCACTACTGTTAAGAGCTTGCATTCTGATGCCGTCCTCGGGTGTATGCAGAATCACTACGTCCCTAATCAAAGTTTCTGCATAAGATTGTTTACAAGATTCCGACTGACACCTAAACTCACAGTTTTTTGCTAGCCCGTTCAGTTCCGTTATCCATTCAGCATGCGTATCTTTTTCTCTCTTTCTACACTGGAAAAACGCATACCTGGCCGCGACCACATGTGGTTTCCTCTCATAATGTTTGTCTAGTATAATTTTAATTTCTGACCACATAAGTTTATTAATCTCTTGCCCGGTACACAACTTTTTTAATAGGGTGCAAATCTCACTACCACTATAACTCAGGAATGCTGCCCTTTTACTCTCCTCACTTTCGACCCCACAAAAAATCCAATGCTGTTCAAGTCTTTCCGCGTAATCACTCCAACTTTCTAATTGCGGCCTAAACGGGTCAAAAGGTGCAGGCTGTTGCTTGCCTTTGTTCTGACTCACCACCTTCAACGCTTCTAGCTGCGCTAAATGCTGTTTGGCCTGCATTTCCAACATCTGCTGCATAAATTGTTGCTGCTGTTGCTGGATGAACTGCAGC
This sequence comes from Teleogryllus occipitalis, assembly GCA_011170035.1. NCBI lineage: Eukaryota > Metazoa > Arthropoda > Insecta > Orthoptera > Gryllidae > Teleogryllus > Teleogryllus occipitalis. Next base: position 707,503 of record BLKR01000098.1, on the reverse strand, counting down.
ACCTGCGCCAATTCCGGTTGAGCTGGTGTGCTCGCCATTTTTGCTTGAGACCACCAGGCTGATGCACTTCAACTTCGTCGCTTGTTGCTACCAGCGACAACACGAAAACAAACTTTGCCGAAAGTTTTATCCTCGTCGCCAATTGTTATGTTTGGAATAACACACGCTTTTAGACAAACACAGATTTATTACACAGAAAGAACTCACGGTACAATTTCAAATCCAAAAGAATGTGCCGTATTACAATAGCCAAAGTTAAATTCCAAAATGCCAGGAGATGTACCAATACAGAGCAGGGTCTAACCGTTACAACAACAAGAATTTCCTAATAACTTCGCCGGGCCAATTACAACTTTATCCGTTACAAATCTCCTAGCTCTAACACACCAATAATCACGACTCTTGCGCTCTGCCCCCGGGCGGGCGGCGCCCGCTCTTAAAGCGGGCGGCGCTGTAGATCCGCACTCCGTCCGCTGGCTCTCCGGCCAGCTCGTCGCTCGGGATTGGGCGGCGTTTGTCAGGCTCCGCTGCCTCTGTTGACTCCTCTACTTGCCGCCGAGCGCTGCCCTCTAGGCGCGCACTTCCAAAAGTGTTCACAGCCGCGACAATTATTACACTCCATGTACCACAATACTTTTTTATATTATTATTTATACTACAGTAAAAAGTTTGTCCTTTAAATTAAGTCCCTCCAATATTTGTGTTATTATTTCTGTCTGTTCTATTGCTGCTTATGTGAGATCCAGTGATATTTCCCCAAGACCGATAAAATAAAATGAGTCTCGACCAAATAACTCCCATTATTTTTAAATTACCGACAGCCATTATCAATTTAGCTGTAAGCAAAAACACAGTTTCTCCTTTTGATTGTTTTCAGCATTCTTCACTTTTCTATGCAATTTAATTTGCAAAAAAACTGTTTATTCGAAAGAATATTTCCAATATGAACCAGAATTAGGAATCACTGTCATTTAAGTATTATTCTCCATACATTTGCTAATCATTTATATCAATTACTGTTCTTCCTTGGCAGTTCATCCAGTCTCTTGGTCTCGTTCATATTAGTTGTTTCTCTGTCCAAATATGTTTGGGGATGTAGTGCAAGTAAGCGCCATTAGGTAGCTGTACAAGCTTTAAGGTGTTACTAACGTTATTCGTTTTGCCTAGTTTAACTCTCAGCAGTCGGTAATGTTAGGTTCATGGGCGTGTTATTTTTTAGCTGTTATTAATAACCGCTATTACGAGTCAACTGTTATCCAGATAGCTAATATTGAATAAAAGCTGTTAAGCCCATCTCTACTCTGTAATATGTTTAGGAATGATGATGGTTTTTGCTCCGTCTACGCAAAAGCCTTCGTCAAAAAAATCTCAAGTGTGCAACAACTGGTTAAAAAATTAACCCCACCCAATCGCGCATCAAAAATATTTAAGATGAAACTAGTAGTGCTACAATTCCGATTACTTTCTTCCATAATTTCCAACTTTGGTAATTTTCGAATTTGAAGAAAAGTTTGGAGCTATTTTCGAGACACTTCTTTTTTATAATTTACATTAACTTCAAATATAAATTACGGGTTGAAACTATTCAGTTTTTCAAAATCTTGTACATTACTTAATTTAAAGATTTTTAGAACATATTTTATTGAAAACAAAAATCTTTATCTTCAATACTTTCACAATTTTCTAAAATACGGCGGGTTCGCCAGAGACAGGTCGACCACTACTTTTTTCAACGTTATTTAATACAAAGAAGGAGAGAATTTAAAGATGAAAGTTTGAGATTTTTTTGAGAAAATTGTTTAAACATTGATCTTATTTCAAGATGTCTTTGAAGAAACCGGGAGCGGTAGCTCCGTGCATCAATTGGTGTCACTGCAGTGCCTCTGACCGGGAGGTCCTAAGTTCGGTTCCTGACAGCGGCAGGATTTTCGAACCTAGCTTTTCAGTTAGGTCGAATTCAATCGCTGTCTGGAGGAGAATTCTAGCGGCCGGCTGCTGTGGTCGGTGGTTTACCGATCCAACACCAGGTCAATGCCGGAGCAGTACCCTAACAAACGGGCCACGGGCCACGCGCGATCTTTGCATCCTCTTCCTTGTCCTATCCTCTCTCCTTACACACTTACACTAACATGCACGACAAGTCGGCGCCGGATCTCGCCATCCGGCGGGATAAGATCACTGCCATCTCCCGAGGAAAAACATGCACTACACTTACGGGACTAATGTCCTAAGCTGTTGATGCGTCCGGAATCACTAGTCAATCAACCAACGAAATCGTTGTCACATTCGAGAACACATTACGTTAACGGGGAAAATCTATCTTCAACATTGTAGTTGTAGGAAGACATCCAAACAAATTTTGAACGTTTGCAATTTTCGTAAAACCAAGCATGTCAACGACAATGTAACCTGCACCATTTCTTCTTTTGCGTTTTACTCTGCGTTTTACTTTGCGTTTTACTTTATCAGAAGAAAGAAATTAAAGAAAGAACTTGTTGTGTTTTTTTTGAGAAAATACTGAAAATGTTGTTTGGCTCCATGTAACGGACCCACAAAAATCAAAATACCCATTTTAAACTCGTAGGGTTTGGAGTTCGTTCAGATCAATCCGGGAATTGGAGAAAATCCTCTGAAGGGTTTAGGCGCTAGCACTGAGCAACAGACAAAAAGAACTGACAGGTAGACGGTCTGACTAACGTTTTACCGTCAATCGATTTATCGGCTTGAAGGACCCCCAAAACATGGATTCTGACTACGCAACAACTACTGACACAACGTTTTAGATGATGTAATATACTACTTATAGAAAAAGATTTATCACCGAGAGAGGTGGCATCGCTAGCAGGAGGAGAATTGTAGCGGCAGGCTTCTCTGATTGGTAGTTTTCTGTAGTTTCTCCGATCAATATCAGACTAAAACAGGAGCAGTACAATAACAAACGGATCAGGGATAGTGCGCGATCTTTCCTTCCTCTTCCTTCCTCCATCTATCCTCTACCCTTACTGATGCACTTACATCCACTACACTACCACACATGCGGGGAGACCAATTGAATGCTTAAAGCTTGTTCCAGCCGGGCGGTTACCCTCTGGTGGGAGATATCTTGTTGAGGAAAACCCTGGTAGCCGACGGTAGGTCGGCGACGGATCCCACAATCCAGCGAGGGGGAAGATCACCACAATCTTTCACAAACATACAATACACTTACGGGACCACTAACCTTCGTTGTTGACGTGCCCGTAATCACAAATCAAGCAATCAAGAAGATTTATCCACTTTTTCTATTCCAGGACCCGGCAATACGTTTTTCTGTCGAAAAATAGCTCTTTTCCAGTGCACGAAGTAAGGCGAGAAAGTAAAAACTTTGCAGATTCTGGTGTAAGTGAAAGAAAGCGTACATCTAACCTACAATCTGCAGTTACGTTCGGCTAAAAAAAATCTAAAAAAAACATTAACACACAAAGAATTCGTCCTAGACCTTTAAAATTGAATTTTTGGATCCATAGAAGGATATTAGTTATGTTTCTTACGCCGTATTAATAAAACTACTTCTAACCATCAATTATTAAACTTTCGGAAATGTAGCTTTTCTGGGTGCCTCCATTCTGTATGAAGAGCAGAAATTCTATAGCTTTTTACATTTGAAGGATTTCTTACGAGAAATAAACTAGTCGAGGTTTTTAAGGAGGCACCAAACACTCTGTAGCACAGACGTGCATAGTAATAAATGCATGATTTTCCACAGCCTTTGAATGTGTTTGGCCCATACCGAAAGTAAATGTCCCAGCAGATGGCGCCAGTTGTAGGAAAACATGAAGAAATATTTCCAAATATGGAATTTTGGACTTTTTTGGTTCTTGTAAGAAACCCCACGTTTAATCTGAATGAATAAATAGAAATAATATTATTTTACGGTGAAATTAAAGTAATTTGATTTTTGAGCAATATTTAGGAACAGCGTATTTGCTTCAGGTCATAAATGTAGCTTCACTGTGTGCACTTTTTTGTTGACTTCTCCTTTTGCCAATTATGGTTGCAATAGAGCTGGGAGTGCGTGTTGCTGTTTTGCTACCAAAACTTTAAAATCAAAACTGCAAATAAGCTTTCTGTTTCTCGGGAGCAAACATTTCTAGTATTCAAATGTAACTAACCACATTTAGTACAAGGGTGAGATATGGATTCTGGAGCTCTTGAAAAAGTATATAGGTTACACTTCTCGCCAAACGTCACATTCAAATTTCATTGAGTTTGACGATAATAAATCACAAAAAAAACCTATGTATACTTCTTTTTCTCATATAGTTTGGTGAGAATGTTAAACATTTTCAGAAAAAAATACTTAAAAGATTTATTTCTGTTATGTAGGTAGATATTTAAAATACATCTTATTTACAAATATTCGTGTGTATTGTGACTATGGTGTGGAAACTACTATTCAAATTACAGAAATCATTTCCACGTTTTATTCCATTCATGATATTTTGAGAAGTTCTGCAAGAATACTGAGCAAATATTTTAGCTTACAATTCACTATTTCAAGTCAAGCGTTTTCAGCATTTCATAAGTAAACTACATTGTACTATTCTTCTAACATTCTTATAACGTTCTTAAAGAAGACATTTGAGAAATTTGTACTTTAGAATGTGTTTATTTTTCATTGCCTTAGCCCAATTTTTTCTTTATCTCATCTTTGTATATTCTTCGCTAATTCAAACTTATGTTACAATTTATGTTCTTCAAGTGCTTTTTCAATACGAGGATCATCTCAAAATCCACGTCAATTCAGAGCGAAGTGCGAAGATAAAAGGGATAGAGAGATAATGATGTTAACTGAAAGAGAACTGTAAAATTCTGGATGAAATGAGACACCACTCCTCAAATCAAATTAGTAAGTAAGAAATACCATAATTGGCTCGATATTGATTGAATCATCTCACGAGTTCCTTTGACAACTCTTCTCTTTCAAACGCTGTCTTATCTACTTAGAATTCCTTATTTTGGTCTCAACTCCCAAAATTGGTCGATACGTATGTATGAAATTTATTTGATTATCCAATTTTATTTGATATAAATGTTTAAACATGTGTAAATATTATTATTTTTATTAATTTTGCTCCATATAAATTTACCGAAATAAAAAAAAACAAGAAAAAAGTTGTTATTCTTTCAGTGTTCACATTTCTACTTTCTCGTATACGGAGTAATATACGTTGTATAGAGAAAATTATGTAGCGATACGCAAAAAAACAGGGATTTTCCGCAGAAAACAATTCATTGCCGACCCTGATAACGAAAAGTGGATAATTCCAGACGCTAAATTTAGAAAAAAATTCTCTAACACTTGGTGTAGGCAGAATCCCTGTTTTGTGGGTCCTTGATACAGAAAAATCAATTGACGGCAAAACGACGGTCCGTCTGTCCGAACGTCTGTGCACAACACTAGCGCCAAAACCATGCACATGATTTTTTCAGATTGAAGAAACCTCTACCGATCTGACTCGATTCGAAGCTTCAAAATTTTCTCAAAAATTGCTCCAAATTTTTTTTAAAAGTTTCCTGTAAGAATATAGTAAAGTGCACTTGTAATGGTGGTACAGGTCCAATTTTCACCGTTAAGTCTGAATTTTTGAAAATTGCCAAAGTTTGAATTTTTTCGGCGTCTGTCTCCGACTACAAAATTAAAGATAAAGATTTTTCTTTCAAATGAAATTTGTTGTCCAGTATTAGTTCTTCTTTCATTAAGTTCAGGTACATTTTTTAAAAACCATTAGTAATTTTTGCACAATATTGCATGGAATTTGGGCAATTTTAAAAATATCAAAAACAAGATTTACTTAACAAAAATTCCCAAATTCTTTCCTTAAACTTTTGGTAGTTTGGCGTTTTTTAGTAGTAGTATGGCGTTTATGCCATCTTATAGAGTGCATTAACACTATCTCTATCAAAATTTTAAAGAGAAATTTGGAGTAGTGTTTGAGAAAATGTTGTTTTTGTAATTTTTAAAATTTTCATGTATTGCACGAAGCTTAATTCAACGTGAAAGCCTAGGGATAAGCTATTTGGCATTAAAATACATCTAATAATAAGTAAACAAGATGAAGGTTATTACGATTTCGTATTGGTGAAAATTAGGTGATGAAACGCCTTTTGTTATTAATGAGATGTTTATAATTAATCACTTTATATTCTGTTATTAATGAGATGTTAAAAATATTCACTTCATTTTCTCTAGCTACCCTCGCGGTTTAGCTCATTGGTCAGCTGGTTCGCTTTGTATGACGCGACCCCGGATTCGATTCCCTGTCGGGCAAGATTATAGTGTGCGTTTCCTTGCAATGTCCCAGTACATGATGCTGTGCGACGGCGAGAAAACTCACTTCTCAGGTTGAGAAGACCAGAATATGGCATGGGGATGTCCTCGTGCTAACCACACGTACGCCCTTATCCCATGGGCGCGAGTCCGGGACGCTGCTGGTAGGCCACGGCCCGTACGCGGGCTGTCACCCAACAACAGACAGAAAGATTCTCTGCCAGTTGAACATTGAACTACCGCAAGACCATTTCATAAACATCACGGAGGTGCTTTTGTCATGTCTTAACTTAAACAAAACTCAAGAACTTCTATTATGTATTATTTATTTTAATCATCGAACGATATTTGTTTGTTTACCAGTTCTGAAAAGAACTGTACACTAAAACTGCGATAGAGATGACTAGTTTTTTCCCCAAGATTTATATTATAACAGTATTATAAATACACAGTAATTTCGCTATTAACAACTTGTAGAGCGTGTCGTGCTCAGATCGGGAGAACACGTTCGCAATGCGACCTGCTACATCTGTGACTAATAAACATTTTATTTGTGTACAGGCAATGAATATTAACATCGGTGTAGAGTAAATATTGATTTTTAAAACTACATTGTACTGAAACATCATTACATTCACAAACACTTCCATGTTTTGTTCGAAAAATATTTCTACTACAAACGACTACTTCTAAACTGCAAGTAATATTTCACTAACGGTATGCCCCAAGCAAATATCACTAATACTGCATTTCTTGAACATTCATATTTTCGATGTTTTAAGAAAACTTAAATATTTTCAAACAAGTAATAAATGACAAAAAAGGTGTGATGGAAAAGAGAACCGTCGTCAAGAAAGTAAATGGTATCGGAGCGAGCGCTCTACAAGTTGGCAACGCCGACGCCGCGCCGGCTGGTGCTGGCGGCGAGGCTCGACGCCCAGCGTGCGTGGGGCAGGGGTGGGGGAAGGTGGGCGAGGAGCGGGGCGCAGAGGCAACAGGCGTGGGGGAAGGCAGGTCGGGGCGGTGCCCGGGGGGGTGAGGGGCGGGGGGGGGAGTGCTATCGGGCGTAAGCATCGCGCTGCCACGCGCGCGACGGTGCACCGGTGCACTTTACGAGCGCCCCCGCACCGCCCTGCTGCCTCGCTCCCTCTCTGCTCGCGCCGCCAGCCACTCCCATTCTGGGCTCTCGCGCTGCAACGTCGCCCCGCCCCTTCGCCTCCCGTTTCTACTTCTGCCACTCAGCGCCCGCTTCCACACTTGGAGCCACTGTTTGCGTACCGGTCCTCTTCCGTCTTCCTCCGACATGTCTAGCCTTTTCCACTGCCACTATCGCTCTCATTTAGTTTCCCCCATCATCCTCTCGCTCTCTGCTACGACCTTTGTTCTCAGTTGCCCTCTGAGATCCTGCGTCTCTGTTGCACTATTTTGTCGCCCCATTTGATCATTCTACGCTATTTCTGATCACTGCTTCCATCCCCACTCAACCCACAGCAGGTCTTCCCTGCCTTCGCCAACAGACACTCCATTTTCTATTATATTTATTAAATGAAAATGCAGTTTTCACATACATAATGCCTAATTCTGAACGATGAAACAGGACCTTGCTTCCCTCGGATAATTCATGAGCAAAACGTGAGAAATAATGTTATCTCATTTATACAGATGTCTCCGAATAAATGTTACAAACTTCTAGGGTATGCGGAGGGCTAAAAACTGTTCATATTTTTACAATGAACATACAGTGATAAATTGCTTATAATGGATTTAAAACCATATATACAATGATATTTGCCTCGTGATTGTTAGACAATCACGTATTTGCAGTTGTTCGGCATTACGAAATCCCTTTGGCGGTGACAGAACGTGACCCACATTTATGCATACGAATTTGCTTAAAAATCAAGGTTAAATGTCACACGTGTGACATTTAACCCTGATTGTATGAAATTTACCATTAAATGCTCACTGACAAATAATGTTCATTTTCGACCCCTCTACATGCCATATAAAAGTTTGTAACATTGATTTTGCGACACTCTCATGTGGAAGAAGTGAAAATCAACGGCAAATTGCCACTTTCATGTATAAGAAAAAGGGAGGTAATATACGATTAAGACCCTAATTCAAAGTGGACACTCATCCCTACACAGTATTTGAGTAACTTCCGAGTGTGCTGATGTGTGTGCATTCGTATATGCGTGCGTTCGATTTTCGTCCCTCATGGCTAGACCACTCTACATTCATCAATCGACACATATGAGATGTTATTCGATGCGTCTCAGTCTCCCGATGGGGAACTGATACAACGTGTTCGGATCCGGTTAGAAAATTTAAAGAAATTTCCGAAAACGTGTTTTTCCGTGTTTTGAAGCTGCGATCTTAGCGAGTGAGCCGGGAATTAAATCAACACCATCTAAGTAGATCTATGTAGAAGGGGTTGATTAAACCCCAGTAGCCAGTGGTCATTTTCAGTCCACGGCACCATAATTTTCTTCCATGAGAATGCCACTCTGTTTACCAACCATATGTAATGTAAATCGTGCGGCAGAATTTGTAAGATACAAAATATTTAATGGGTATTTTTTATAATAAATTTGAAAATTGCCTAGGAACATTGAGTTTGAATAATATGAACTAAATAAGAAAAAAACCAGAAATGTAAGTACAATAATAGAGAAAATACATTTCATAAGAGTGCAAAAATAGATTTTCAATTTAATGTGACTTAAAACTTTTTCACATAAATAGACAAAATAGTAACCATATATATATATATATATATATATATATATATATATATATATATATATATAGTGTAAGTATGAATGCTCGTGAAGCAAGCTTAAAATTCTCAGGAAGCAGGATCTTTTGGGTATGAGAAAGGTCTGAATCCTTGATACAATGAATTAGATAAAATACGAATAAAATGAGCATATATTCAATAAAAAAAATCACAGTGGCACAATTATATAATAGGATTATGCACATTAAATAGTTGGTCACTGAAAAAAACAGAAAACAAGACAAAAAAAATTGGCGTCACCTCGATTGCCTAAACACACTTTCACCAATCACAATTCACAATTTGCTCATTCCTCTTTCTGAATTTTTACCTACCACATTATTTTACTCTTTCCACTCTAGTTTTCCCGTGCACGGCTTTTGAAATGAGTTTTACACTGGTTCTAAGGTATCCCGTTCACAGGTGCTAGCCTTGGGCTTCGCATTCACAATAACACTGAACTTTAAAGAGAAAAAACAATAAAACGTAACATACACGTTACTTAAATTTGATCCCTTTACATATCACAGAAAGCAATTACTTTTAACAATACAATAAACTATGACTTTTCCAGATAACATCAACTGTACAACAGGTGAAAATCATGAATTATTTAAGAAAAATTGTATAAGGTATGGCCTCATTGAATGAATTCAATAACACGCGCAGTAGATGAACTTGAAACTGCCACTCACATCGTTCGGAATACTTCTCCCACCTATTCTGGACTTTTCACCCACTTTTAACACGAATTGTCGTGTATTTACTGCTATTCTCTTTCCCCAATTGATCACCGCATAAAAGTTGCCAGATCGCCGCATAAAAGTTGTTCGCGCTTCCAGCCTCGAATAATTAATGTTGCTGAAGTTATTCTTTAAATGCTCGGCCTACCTACCACACTTTGGGCGTGTGTGGTCTCAGCGTGCAATATGAGATGCTGGATTTAGTTAATGTCCTTCTGCGCGAATTTTACAAATTTGAAATTATTTCGAAGTCAAACAATCACTTCACTTGCTCTCTCAAATATTGTGAATGTTAATGCGAAGAATGTTCGTGCACTCCACTTCTCAATTACATCACTTTCGTTGATACGCTTCTCAAGCTAACTTTTAACTACCAAGTTAAAATAAACTCCTATGCTATCAAGTTACAATCGCCTTCAGAACTCAGTCTAGTCGCCGTCGCTGCTGCAATCATAGAGAGCTCCTCCGAGGCGCGCCGCGATACTTATGGTACTCGCGCCTGGGGAAATTTTTGGAGGGGTGAATATTTCCTCTTTTCGTGACCTCCCGGAAAAACATTATTCGCTAGTTCGGGCGTCAGAGTTCGAAAAGCTGTGGGTAGATGGCGCGTTTACAAGCCATCGCTCCGCCGCGTACCCTACTCCTCTCTGTTCGTGGGCTTCTTTTCGTAGCTGATGGTGGCGTTATGGGGTTGTCTAATCCCATGACGTCACAATATATATATATATATATATATATATATATATATATATATATATATATATATATATATATAGTAACACACCCACCTACCTACTTTACCTACTTTACCACACGTGGTGGGTCGTGATAGCATGAATGCTCGTGAAGCGAGCTTACAATTCTCAGGAAGCAGGATCTTTCGGGTATGAGAAAGGTCTGAACCCTTAACACAATGAATCAAATAAAATATGAATAATATGAACATATATTCAATGAGAAAATTTACAGTGACGCAATTTCACAACAGGTTATTGCACTTTAAGTAGATGGTCACTGAAAAATGAAACAAGACAAAAAACCAAAAACATATATGCGTCACCTCGACTGCCTGAACACACTTTCATCAACTACAATTTAGGATTTGATTACGCCTTTCTGAGTTTTTCCACTACTAAATTATTTACTCTATTGGCCTCTAGTTTTCCGTGCACGGCTTTTTGTTTCAAATGAATTTGATACTTTTTTCAAAGAAACCCCTTTACAGGTGCTAGCCTTGGGCTTCGCTTTCACTATAATACTGAACACAAAAAAATATACGTGGCATTCACGTTACTTAATTCAAACCCTTTTACATGTCACAAAAGCAATTACTTTAAACACAATATAACAAATTGATCTTTCTAGATAATATTAACTGTACAACATATAAAACTTCTGAATCATTTACGTAAAATTGTACAAGGTATAGCCTCTTTAAATGAATCTACTGATACCTGCAGTAAATGGCCTGGAAACTGCCACTCGCACAATTCGAAATACTTCTCTCACCTATTCTAGACGTTTCGCCCACTTTTAACACTGATGGTCGTGTATTTACCACTATCCTCTTTCCCAGCTGAACGCTGCATAAACGTTGCCAGTTCCTTTACCTCACCAGCTCCGCGTCGCTCGCCTGTAGGTAACCTTGGGGATTTTCTGCCGCTCGTCCCGCGTTGCCGCGTCGTCTCGCGTGCTGTGCTGCGACGAAAGCAGTTCCTTCCGCTCGAACGCCGCCAAGCCACCAATTTCCACACCTTTCTCTCGTTCCGAACCCGTACTATCCTCGCTCTAGATCAAGTCCTTCTCGCCTACGCTTCCTTCTTCCTGGGGTCATCCGTCTTCCACTGCCTCGTACACGTTCGTTCGCGCTTCCAGCCTCGAAATGATTAATGTTGCCGGAGTTATGCTCAAATGCTCGACCGACTTACCACACTTTAGTCATGTGTGGTCTCAGCGTGCAATGTAAGATGCTGGATTTAATTAATGTCCTTTGCGCGAATTTTAAAACTTTTAAGTTATTTCGACGTCAAACAGTTATGTCGCTTGCTCTCCGAATTATTGTGACTGCAACGAATGATTTTGCACTCTATTCCCTAATTACTTCACTTTTCTAAGATACGCTTTCCGAGCTACCTTTTAACTATCGAGTTAAAATAAACTCCTATACTATCTATTTGTACTCGCCGTTACTGTTGTAGCAAAAGAGCTTCTTCTGGTCGCCGTTGCAGTTGACGTAAAAGAGAGTTCCTCCGAGGTGCGCCGCGATACTTATGTTACTCGCGCCTGGGGAAATGTTGGAGGGGTGCATATTCTCCTCCTTTCGTGACCTCACGGAAAAACATTACTCACTAGTTCGGGCGTCGTAGTTTGAAAAGTTGTGGGCAGTTGGCGCGTTTACCGGCCATCGCTCCGCCGCGTACCCTAGTCCTCTCTGTTAGTGGGCTACTTTACATAGCTGATGGTGGCGTTATGGGGTTGTCTAACCCCGTGACGTCACAATATATATAGTCATATTTTACATATTTATATATAACATATTATATTAATTATATATATATATATATATATATATATATATATATATATAACATATTTTTACATATTAATGAATTTTTCCATTTTTCTTCAATATTTTAAATTTTATTCTTCAATTTTTTGTGTGTTGTTGTTAAAGAATCTCCGAGACAAACAATTCAACATTGTCAAACAATTTTAGCCGCCTCTTGAAAATACCGCTATTGCATCGCGTTGAAATGAGTATTTTCATTATATCGACGGTATTGCAAATAAAAGGGCAAGGCGACGACGCAATCGGTAGCTTCTGATGTGTTAGTTTTCACTACAAGTATCTCAGAGAACAGAACGCAAATTTGGTTTGTGAAAATCATAAGTTTAGTAGGCGATATCACGCACCCACTACGCGTCTTTCAGGGGTCACCCTAGACCTTGATACCCTTCACCAGAAACTATACGCGTCGGCACAGGAGGCGCCATTGATATTTTTCTTTCCTTGATTGTCAGACCATTGTTTGTAAATAATCTTTTTGGACCCAAAATCACGACGCGGCACTGAAGTAAAATCACGACGCGGCACTGAAGCTTTTGGATTAAAACTTGGGGCAGTGGTAAACGTTGAGTGAGAATTTAGCACAGGAAAGTACAAGTTTTCAGAGCAGTCTAGCAATATCGCTATCGTAAAAACATTTCGAGTTGATTTTACGCGATCTAAGAGTCAATTAGTTAAATTTGAATCAACATGGATTTTATTCCCTAATCTCTGAGAAATATTGAACAGCAACATTGTGAATTTCGTTTATATTTTTAGTACAATTTATTCCACATTTTACTTAAAAATGTCGGAGGACAAAATCTCTCTGACATGAGTGTATGACTGAAGCACTTCACAGAAGAATTTGAACCCTTTTCTACACAAGGAAAACACTTCTTTGCCAGTTACCTGAAACAAATGTGGCATGTGCTCAGTGATTTAAAATCTTTCAACATACATTCACGTCGTGTCATTAAACAAGAATTTCAAAAATACATCTCAACCCCAAAACAGTTCTTCTTGATTGATTCGCATGATCACCAAAGTATTGAACATTAGAAATCTAACTTTTGAATTCCTTTGTGTTGTGTTATGGTTTGTGCTTACATTCTCATTTGGAAATTAAGCAATCCAATACTATGTGAATTTCTGTCAAAAATTTCCCACGAAACAATTCCGCACAGATCTACAATAAGAAAGACTGCATGGAAACAATAAATTCCACTCATTATTTGGAAACAATGTATTACATTTATGGGAAATTGGCGATGGTCCCATCTGGGTATCAACTGACTGACGAAACAACAGATGTGCGAGGAAATCATATTCGGAATGTTGGAATAGGTTTAATGAATAGTTAAAAGTGTGGGTCTATTTTGATAACTTTTGAAGTGTTACCCAAATGCAACCATCAAACTACGGAAAACTGTTACTCATAGAATGGGATTTTTATGGTCTCATGGAGTTAAACCCAATAATATCTTCCTTCTAATACTAATGCTGCGCCGTGCATGTGCAAGGCAGTGGAAGCCCTGCAGGTGTTGTCTCCAAAATTACTTCTCCTAACCTGACTTGTACATGCCTTGTATTGCACAACTGATTAGATCTCAGGTTAATTCATCGATTTCCAATAAAAAAAGAATTAACTAGATGGGGCATCTGAATTGATTCTATGAGCAACAACGCTTAAAGTGTTTATTTTATTCATACAAGTTATATATCAATTTCATTCTTATACTGCAGCATCCATAAGCATATCACAGTAATTGCTTTATGCTGAAAATCTGAAAAACGATATTGTGCCATTTTCGGTGGGCACTACAATTTGATTTTTGGAGACGTCTTCTCTATAACTTTCCGCCTGCCCTGAAATTTCCCAATCAGCAGTTGCTTCTTTAAAAACTGTTCATGTATCATTCGAGGATCAAAAGGGACCTAGTGAAGAAAAAGAGGTCTTCAGTTCTGGAGAACACTCCGCATTCGAAACCATTTGCAATTTGCGCTGTTATCTGATAGTGCAGTGCTATGAGGGAACAATTCCGTTACATTGGATATTGACTACACGCCAGAAGATTTGTGCAAATTTCAAAACGCTCTAGTGACTTCGTGCGATGAAGAAAGCTCTTTTTGTCAGTACAAGTCTCTCTTACAAGATAATAGGAAAAGTTTCATTGCTAAAAATTTGAAACAAATATGCGTTTCTTCTTACGGAGATCATTTTAAATAATAGGATTATAAGGAGTATAATGTTTAATTTTGGTCTTTATGTTAATGAAATAGAGTACTATACACTTATATAAAAGTATTTTAATAAAAAAGAATTGATATAATGATAATTAATGTTACATATTTTAAACTTTTTAGTACATATTTCTGTTTATTATAATACAAATATATGTACGTATTTTCCAAATTTTTAGTACATAATTATCCGGACCGTTGTGATAATTTACGTTCAAATTTGAAAACAAATTGTAAAAATATAGCTGTGCTAAATAATTGTAATTATTCGCATTATTGATTCCTGCAAGTACTTTTACGGCCATTATAATTTTGAAATTGCAATATTATCAATTCATATCCCCAATGGAGGTAATATATAAGGCCATTGGTTCTTGGGAATATTTGAAGGAAAGTATAACATTAACACCTTCGATTCATTGGTAAGTCCAATGGCAAAACCTGTAAGAACGTATTTGAACAAAGCATGAAAGAAATGAAGTATTAAAGAAATTTTCAACTGATGAAAATACTTTCAATACAGTTTACAACGTCGGCGTTGCCACATTCAACTAGAACAGAGTATTATTTTAGAGGATCTTCTCCTATACACAAATATATATTATCAAATGAGTGAGCTAATGCGTGATGCCTCAGTTCTGTAAGGGATGTCAACTCATCTCTTAAATATTACTTTTAACCAATGTAGGTTGTCGTCTTATGCGACGCTCATTTCAACCCTGGAAAACGATGACAATTATTTCGTCAATTACTTTAAGATTTAAAGACAACACATCGTTCTTATTACATTGTTAATGGGTAATAAATTTCGAAGTGGACAATGACGAAAGATTTCGAAATTTCAAATGATACATTTGCCGTCCTTTTTACAAAAAATACTACATACAATATTATGTGACTGCTCGACTCGGAAAGAAGGAGGTGTGGATGTCACGGTGCCAGGTTTCTGATCACGTAAAGAAGAAGGTACTAATTTCACATGCACGAGGAAAGTATTTCAAATATCAGTAAGTGGCCTCTTACATTGAACAATCACTCACTGCATGAGGAGTCATCTATTTTATTAATTGCCGACTGCAAATCGGTCTTCTCTTCTGTGCAATTGAAGACAGAAACACTCATCCTCCATTAACGGCAGAAGGCATCCTGCTGTTTGCGAGCCGACACAAGCCACCCCAAAATTTCCAAATGCATCGAAATGAATTTTAATATTTTCCCATTCTCGAGGGGTGAATTAATGCGTATGTAAACAGGTAAGTGCTTGAGATTCGTGCTGGATACGAACCCACAATAATTTTTATCGTATTTTCGTATTACTACCTCATATATTTGTACGAGTATTTGAATATTATTTATTTTAAAATTGTCATACACTAAACCCTCGTTAGCACGAACTCGTTTAACACGAATTTCGCCGTAACACAAACAAAACTTCGGTTCCGTCATAGGATTTCGTTAATACGGACATTTATAATACTGGGATAACACAATTTTTTATAACACGATCTCCAATTATTTTGGTCTCTTGGAATTCGTGTTAATGAAGGTCTACTGAAGTTTGTTTCAAGATTAATTTTGTTTATAAATGATGTCACTAATGTCAAAAATATCTAATGCAAGTAAGGGGGGTTGATGATGATGATGACTTTTTGCCAATGATTAAGTCACACACGTGAGTTTTGCCCCTGATTTGCAGGCAACTCACAATGCATACATGTTGTGCAGGTAATACACGATGCTTTTAGCGACAAAACGTGACCTACCAAACAATGCATTGAGGGGAAACCTACAATAAGGAGAAAATATCATACGTATAACTTCATTATATAACATTTCCCACTTATGCTAGTTTTCAAAAGCTGATCATCTTCAATCCCCCGATATACTAAAAAAATGTCACATTTATTGTCACCTGAATATGAAGAAACTTTTAATACATAGAGGACCCCATTGTTAGGACGTATTTAGGACGCTTTAAAATGTTAATTCTCTTCTTCTTCTTCTTCTTCACTCCAAGGATTAGGCTCTAATGAATCTGTTCCGGTGCCCATTTTGCTCTTCGTCTTCCAATATCTCTTCTTCCCATTGCTCTATAATCCCTTGCGATCTCGTGTTCGTCATTCGCTCCTAATGTTCGCATCATCTTTGTCTGTTTCTTCTCAGAGTATCCAGCAATGGTTCGATCTTCAATTCCTGTCTTATATCCGTGTTTCTTTTTTATCTAAAATTGTAAAACCAATAGTACTCCTCATGAACTTCATTTCTGCCACCTGGATTCTCAATATGTCCTCTGACATTACTCTTATTTCATCTCGATACATGAGTACTGGAATAGCAACAGTATTGAAAACTTTTTCCCGTGTTTTATTTTTTAAGTTTCTGTGAATTGTACCACAGATGCTTCTGAATCTCTTAAGTTTCTCGTCTAAATCAATGTGCTTAATATTAATCCTCATCTATCGTTGTCCAGAGGTGGAACATGTGCGGACTCCCAACTCCACCAACGTCCTCCGCATCGTTCTGCCTCATACGCAGCCATCTTAAGCTGCATCAGCATTCGAGAGGCTACGGAGCCAGGGTTACAGCGGCCCTTCCGCGTGGGAGGGGCGCGGTGCCGGAGGCCGCGCGCTTTTAATGGGCGTGCTCCCGCGCGCGTGTAAACGCACTGTGGGGTTCGCCGAGCGCGCACCCGCCGCCTAATGGCGCAGCGAATGTGACGTCGTTTCGTAAGTTGGCGCCGCGCGCGTCGTGTTGGCGGATGAACACCTGTCGCGAGGCTCTTCGGAGAAAAGTTTTTGCTGGTCCGCGTGCAATGCGCTGCGTGAGCGAAGCATCAAATTACGCACTCTCCCGTGAAAAAACTGGCTTTCCGACAAGAGATTTTCCATCTGTCACACATCTACTGAGTAAATCATCTGTTTATTTGAATTAAAACAGTCGAACGAGTGCATTACAATTAGAATTAGGCCTTCGATAAGATAAATTTGTCAGAGTGAAATGACCATCAGCATTCTTTTTTTATATGAAAGCAAACTTTTATTTGAATTTTCGTGCCGATTTCGCAAGTAATTTAACTCAGATTTGAAATACATATATAGCAAACATTACAATTCACAACACTAATTTCAAATGACTACTAAATTAACTTTTCCGAAAAAATGTAAAGGAGTAAGTCGGTCGAAGAGTCATTAAAAATTTCAGAGAGTTTCTTCAATGCTGAAGAACAGCTTATCCTAAAATTTCAAATAATGAACGACAAATTTAATACTTATTGGAATTTTTCCAAATGAAGATATCTGAAACCCTTATTTTGCGGAATCAATTGAATAAAGAATATGAAGCTGTGAGTTATATAACAATGACAAACAGAGTCTATAAAAGAAATGTTTTGAAGTATTTAAAAATTAATTATCATGAGACACGATGTCTTATTAATGCATTAAGTTTGTAATAACAGTAGTAATTTTAAAAGACAATTTGGAGCCACGTTTAGAAAAAAGTGAAAATGCAGTTCACATTCAGATTAACAGCGAATAATGGCATGAATTCTAAGAGGGAGAAGTGTAATTATGGATGGCAAAATCCACAACGTCTGTAGAGAATTGTACAACATTATTGTAACTATGACGGTCGTTTTCAGAGGAAATTACCAACCAAGGTCGCTTACTAAGTTAACAAATGCAAATCTAAATCATATCATCATATCCAGGCATTTCAGTAAGAATATTTAGAGTATTAAGAAACAGTCTGCTAATCTAAACGAATGTTAATCTTCGATGATACACATGAAGGGATTGCAAACAGAAAGGGCGCATCGAATAGACCTAAGATACTGTGGAGACTTTTCAGTAAGGATTATTTTTGTAAGTATTATTAATTGAGATACAAAAGTTCATTGAAATTTCAACAATACCCCATAGACTATCTTTGCGTATCACATAACTGAATAATCTAGAATTTGATGACTACAAATTATTCGAAAACAATCAATTTTGGAAAACGTTTTATTTATAATATCTACCCCTTCTGTTTAAATTATTAGATATTTTCTTGCAGAAAAACTAGTGTTCGTTTGTAAAGATGTAGAGTAGTTACGGTTTGTAGAGTATTTACGGTTTGTTTTTAATGTCTTATGTTGTGTTCCATAGAAAAACATTAAATCGTAGAGAATTATACGTCATTTCTCACTAAATACCAGTCCTTGGAGAGAAATTATTTATGAATGATTAGATCTTGAAAAAATATTGAATGAGCAATGCAAAATTGGTATAATATGTTATCCTGAAATTATTCTTACCGAATTGCATCAAACTGATCACAAAACCTAAGAATTACCTCGGACCAAACACAAAAAAAGTTCTCTTGAATACGAAGATCACACTGCTGCTTGTTATTCCACATCTCTCCGAAAAAATGTAGAACTTCCCTAGTAAATCTCAAGGTTTCGCGTCTTTCCAAATTCCACCGGCGAAGTTTGTGCCCCTCCTCACACACACACACACACACATACACATACATACATACATTTGCTGGGTCCCAACGCAAAGTCTCTGAGGCAGACTGACTGACTGATCTCCAACCGCTCCTCTCTCGTTGCGTCAGTAGACTCTTTCCTTACACTTCGCAACCGGCCATTCGTACGAACTACACGTAAGCAAACGGCGAAATATTCTCTGCTCGTGCCTTGCTCTAGTTATTTCATCCGCAGAGCTCAGATTTGTGCTCAAATGGACAAGTATTCCAGAATGCATTAAAAAATTAATAAACGTAATGTGGATTATTGCGTAATTAAAGGCAGCAATTTTCATTAAAAATGGCCTTAGAGGTGACAAAGGAACTCAAAATTAAAACTATTGGAAATGCGCTGCATACCGAAAATTTTCCATCTCTTAGTTTCACTATCACTCAACAACTACTACTCACATATTTTACTAGCTACTACTCACATATTTTCTTAAAAAAATATGACATTCTTTAAAGAGCTAAAATTGAGTAACAAATTGCATTGAGAAAGAAATATCTGGGTAACTTTCGTTACAGATTTTTTCATATAATACACAAAAGTTACATTATTTAAACGCTAAATATTGTAATGAAATGTATTGACCTGTCGAGGGAAAAAATGTCTTAATATTTAAAAAGTTGCAATTGAAAAAAAAAAGTCATATCAATTAGGTTTAAAAATATTTGTGACGGAGATAGGGTGTTTTCACGGCTTTCAACGTATTATCTTATACAAGAAAAACAATTTTAACAAATTTCGTCCAAATAGAAAGGATTAATTAACTGATTGATTAGTGATTCGCGTTAACCGCTTAAGTTATTATTCCGTAAGTGTAACGCTTTGTTCCATCGCGGGAGATGGCGGTGATCTTCCCCCGCTGGATCCGACGTCCACCTATACGTCGGCTAGTGGTGCTTTCTCCTTCAGCTATCTCCCTCCAGAACCTGCCGGAACTAGCTCTAAGCTCCCGGCTTGTCTCCCGACATGTGTGGTAGTGTAGTGCATATGAGTTTAAGTGTATGTAAGTAAGGGGTGAGGATAGGCCAAGGAAGAGGAAGGAAGGATGACGTTCGGTCCATGGCTAGTTAGGGTACTGCTCCGGCATTGAGCTGGTGTTGATCGGAGAAACCATGGAAAACTATCGACCAGAGCAGCTGGCCGCTAGAATTCTCCTCCAGACTGCAGCTGAATTCGACCTAGATATCTAGCTAGTCTTGAATATCCTGAACCTTCGGGACTCGAACCCTAGGTCCCGGCGGTTATAGGCAGTGCGGTCGGTGACCCAAAAAGGAAGGAAGCATTTTTCCTATGACGTAGCTAATGAAAATGAGGGTAGCCAATGCACAGAAACGCATTCAGAATTAAATACGGTTCACAAAGGGCGTAAAAATAGAGATACCCAAAGTGCATCAGACGTGAGTAAACTTAACGCCAATAATGCAGAACTTATCTATAGGATGGATTCTCTTAGTAGATCTTCAGAACATGGCAAAACGTTGAATGAGGTGCCAAAACCCAGGAAATGAAACCACAGAAAATGTGTTCGCTTTTAAAATAAATAAATAAAAATAAATAAATAAAAATAAATAAATAAATAAATAAATAAATAAAGGGTTTAAACGTATATTTTTTACTAATATTGAATATAAAACCCATCTGTCACATTATGATATTTTAGAATAGGGATCAAATTGTATATTAAATACAAGGAGTTTGACCATTCTCAAAAGTATAGAATCAGTCTTAAATGGGAATATTTTTGTCATTTAAAAAATAATAGATACGAAAGTCATATTGATAACAATATTCGTTTTATTATTACAAAAGCATTTTACATATTTGCAACTTTTATAATGCCTACATATCTTTCAAATACATTTCTGAACAAAATGTTGATCGCTAAAGAAAAACCGCGAGTCAAGAAAACGTGAAGTGAATAGTGTGTTTATAAGAATAAGATCTTTCATGGAAAATATCCTAATCTCTTAAATAACCCATTATTTGATAAAGTCACTTCTCTCCTGTGGTGAATATTTATTTCCTGAAACTGAAGGATTTATAATAGCAATTCAAGATGGGGTAATAAAAACACGTAATTATGAGAAACACATACTGAAGAGCAGTATAAACTATGTCTGTAGAATGTGTATTCAACCAAATGAGGCCATTGACCATATGATTGCAGGATGCTCAATTCTTGGCAACACTGGGTACCTAGGGAGGTGCAATAAAGTTAAAATAATTCACGAGAACCCATTGAGAACCCTCCACCATTTTATAAATACTCACCTTTACCGGTTATAGAAAATAGTGAAGTGTTTACTCTACAGGGATAGGCCTATTGTTAGTGATAAAACTGTGGATTATAATCGCCCGGACATAGTAGTTATCAATAAAATAGAAAAGTATGCAATAATCATAGATATAGTCTGTCCACTAACAAACAATCTCAATAAGACAGAATCAGAGAAGATTTCTAAATACCAGAATTTGGCAGCAGAAATCCAACATGTTTGGCAACTGAGTAAGGTTGAAATAGTGCCAATTATCATCTCAGCCACAGGAGTGGTGACGGACCGATTTGCTTCAGATCTTATAAAATAGGATTATCAAAAGGAATCTGCATAACCATCCAAAAAGCTTTCATCTAACAGAGTTGTCATATTGTGCGAAAATTCTTAAATTGAACGACGGACAAAGATGAATTTCTTCTTTGTCATTCCTCTGATCTGTCATAACCAGTTGTATTTATCAGAGCCTAAGTCGTATGAATAGATGAATGGTTCTCAATGCTTACTGAGAAAATAATAATAATAATAATAATAATAATAATAATAATAATAATAATAATAATAATAATAATAATAATAAAGATTAATAAGATATGAGAAATCACGCCCTTCTCCTGCCCAATTTCTTGGCTTTACAAGAAGCTTTAACGGCTCTTTATGGCGACAATTCAACAGGAAGGAGAAATAAATTATGAGATTCGTAAAAAAATAGAAAACGGCATTCTAGTTGACATTGCAAAACAATTCCTTAAATGCCCTAAAAAAATCACCAAATATTACAGGTATTCACGAACATAATATTCGCCGTTTTGAATCAATGCTGACGAGAATATCTATTTGTCCAATATATTCTTAAACATTCAAAGATTACGACTTAAGTACTGTAAACATTTTGTAGCATTTTACCCATGGTTTTACGTGTCTTTCTTCGTTTAGAAAGTTTTCATTCACGGCACAAAAAATATTTAACACGATGTATTTTCAATTGAAATCCCCCAAAGAATGACAGAACTGTGAGGAGATACAGATTGACATTCTAGAAAATGTTCAAGAAGTGATTACTCAAAGATTGGTATTTTCTACTTGAAATTTATGACCCTCCAATTTCACAGACCGAGCAAAATACGAAAAAGTGTGCAGCAGTTTTTCGACAGTGTTAACTTTATTTAAGGACGTATGTTTATACAAGCCTGAGAACAAGAATTCATGGGATTAATCGGAAAGTGTGCTTTAGAGGACGCTTGACTCTAAACTATTTTGAAAAGTTAAATATCCCGTTGAAATATTGTGAATTGTTGAATGTGCTATAGATAATTCATATTAATTTAATTTCCGTAATTGATAGTCTGGTTACTGTGAAAAAATGATTTTCCTTTAGTGTGTGTGTTGTTAATTTTAATAATATATTATTCATTGATTGTAAATATAAATATGTAAAAATTATGTTTATTTAATACTTATCAGTTTTTGAATTATGATATTCCATTTCGCTCCCTACAACAAAATATTTAAGACTAGTTACGACAATATTTGCCATAAAGCCCTCTCGGTGGTGGATTTACGATACTAGCTAGGTAGCTGGGTCGAATTCAGCAGCTGTCGAGAAAAACTAGCGTTTGGCTGCACTGATCAGTTGATTTCATGTTTTCTTCGATGAGAATTCCGAAGAAGAACCCTAACAAAATAGCATGGATGGCGCACGGTCTTTCCTTCGCCTTGATGTTTTCCTCACCTCTTACACGCATGCGTGTGCACACACACACACACACACACACACACACACACACACACTTACTTGCACCATTTTACCACACATGTCAGGGGACAAATGGAGAACTTCGCTTGTCCCGATTGAGGCGGCGCCCCAGTGCACACCTGACACCAGTAGACACCTGAATGGGGACACCCCGCATGATAACGCATAGGTCGGCGCCGGATCTAACCTGCCATCGGAGAGGGACACCGCTCCCTCCTGGGTTTTAACATGTACTACACTGAACTTCTGTGTGATTGACGCGCCGGGAAAGAAAATAAACAATCAAGTGATACGACCCTACGGACCACGCCATATGCGAGGAGTCGCCGAATGACGGGAGATCTCGCACAATCGTACGGCGTTGCGTTCCTCCAATATCCGCCCCAGCATCTGAGGTTGGCCCTCGCGCCGGCACCGAGCAGCTCGCGCACGGCGGCTTCGTTGTGGTTGACGGCCGCCCTGTGCAACGCCGTCGCTCCGTCGGCGTCCGTGGCGTCCACATGGGCTCCCGCACTGATTAACAGCCCCACGCAGCGGCCGGTGGAGTCGGCTCGCGCGGCGAAGTGCAGGGCCGTCCTGCCGGCAGCGTCGACTGCGTTCACCGCAGCACCGCTAGCCAGCAGAAGCGCCACGACATGTGCGCTGGGGTCGGTGCACTGGACGGCGCAAATCAGGGGCGAGTCCCCTGACGAGTCGATGTAGTTCACGTCAGCACCCGATTGTAGGAGGCGATCTACCTCTTCCAGATGTTTGCTGTACGTCGCCCTGCACAGCTTCTTCCCTAGAGAGGACGGAGCCGTGTAGGCGGCGCTTCTTCTAGCGCGAACCTCCTGCACACATGGCTGCCCCAGCTGCTTCTCCCGCGCGCCTTCGATCGCTTGGCTCTGGCGGCGGCCGACTGGCGCTTCGTCGCCGCTGACGGCAGCGGAGGGGAGGAGGCGGCGGCGGAGGAAGTGGAAGAAGCGAAGGAGGCGAGGGGAGGAGGAGGAAGAAGAGTTGCAAGAGGCAAAGGAGGAGGAGGATTCAGAATCGGAGGGTGGGTTCTGAGACGAGTGGTCCTCCAACTGCACTTCGAGTGCCTCCTCGCCTAGCAAGCCATTGCTCGGCGCCCGCTGAAAACATTCTTCCAGCCGCTGCATTCGCGTCTCCAGCTGTTCCAGAGACTCTTGCCCTGGCGTCGTCACAGGTCCTCTTCGCCCTTCGGAGGGAATCAGTTTTTCTTCCACCACTCGCAGCCTACGCTCTATCTGTCGTATTCGGGCGTCTAGTTCCTGGCGTAGAGCGCGCAAGGCGTAGTCCCTTTCCTGCAGCTGTCGCTCCATCTCGAGTTTGGACTCGTGCAACGCCCACGTTAACATCTCCTCCTGCAGGTGATGTTCCTCCAGCATCATCTTTTCCATCGTTTGGTATGTTAAGTCGCCTATTGTATCCTCGAATGCCGCTTCGGAAGGGCGTTCACGGTCATCTCCCCTGTGAAATGCCATCAATATTTGGATGTTCCTATACCTGGAAACTGGATATCTGGAAATCACGAGGCAAATTTATTAAAATGCAGGCAATTCATTGCAATGATTATCGGTTAAATCAATCATAGATTATTTCAAATTTTTGCATTTGTAGAACATCCCGCAATATGTTATTCTGTAACATATTCTTATATTAGCATTATAACATCATTTATTTGAATCAAATTTTCTCGAATACACAAAGCAGATGCAGTTGTACCTCGATAACTCGAAGTTTTTCTTATGTACTTCAAATTCGAGTTGTCCAGGATTTCACTGTATTATATTTTGTATCTTACCTAATATTGGGTCTTTCATTTTTTAATATCCCTCCTTTCCAACCTCTCTTATTGCATTTGAAATCACTTATTCTTGTAAATTAAATTAGTTTAGAATTTTAATACCAAATTTAACAACACAGTTTTACATCAAAATGTTACTGTATTGTAAGAAAATGTATTTGTATATCATAAATGTTTCGAGTACCACAAAACAAGCCAATATTACACTATTAATTTTCACTGCACAACTTTAAGAAATTTCATATACCATGTAACACATCCAAACACACACGAGTATTTCAATTTTTGTGAATATAAATATATAAATGAAGATGTAATTTACCTTCAACGCTAAAGTAGTGAGATAGGCGATCTCAAAATGTTTCACTTGGCACGCAGCTCTGATTCCTTGCAGCGACAGAGGCAGTTTGATAGCTTCATACAAAGGTATTCGATGTTCGATGCGATCACTCGATAAGCAATCTCTAGATAGGAGCCCAAATCATCTTGGAATGACGATAAGCGACGCGAATAGAAGTATTTCCGGGTATCGAATGAGTTTACTCGTATGCGTTATAACAATCATGTCAATCTCGCAGGCAAAGTAACCAGCTTACTAGAGCTCACGGGCACTGTGTCCAGAGAAATTGGCGCACGATTTGAAAGTAAGGGTTGTACATTGCTATGGAATGGCGGTACGTCACTGAATACCTGGCACATGAGAGTCTTTGGGAGAAGTTACTTGACAGTTATTATCACAAATTTAGCTATATTAATTACTATTTTCTCTTTCAGACAAATAAATGATCCATTAAAATGAAATAACACATCAGTCCAATATCAAATGATTAATTGTGAGTAAAATAAAAACTTTTAATCAAAAGTATTTTGATTTTGTAATCCTGTTTACTTAAGAGTGATATTGTATAAAGCGAATGTATAAGGTGAATAAATTGTTTAAGGCGATTCAGAGAGCTATTGTGATTGCAAAATTCATATAGTGGGAAAATTGATGGACGTTGAAAAGGTATGAAATTTTAATAACTAAGTTTTTGATAAGAATGCATTGATCATGTATGACCAGCGTATTTGTAATGTATGAGCCATTTCAGTGAGTTTAGGCAAATAGTAATAAAATCGGAAATAAACGATACCTATATTACTGATCCTTAAACCAAATGTTCGACCATCGTTTACGAGTCATCCTTTTAATAACCAAAACAACTCAAACTTCGTGTCCGACCCCTCACTTCGCCTCCCGCTCATTTCTCAGCTTCGGATCGCCGCGGCGGCGGTGGCGGTGGCGGCGGCAGCGGCGGATGTGGCGGCGGCGCAGCGACTGCACCGGGTCTCGAAGCACTGACAACCGCCAGCAGCGCTCACACTTTACGACCTACGACGTCGCGCGCGCACTCGCCATTCCCCCCTTCCCTTCCCTCTTCACCACCCCCTCCTCCGCTTCCCCTCCCTTGACCCCGCTCCGCGGCCCCGGCCCTAAAGCTCACAAACGAGATGGGGTAGTTGAAAGTCGCCTTACGCGTCATAAGAAATTCATGGCTCGAGGGAGATAAAGCGACCTTGGCCGCGCCGCTTTAGAGCGCGCGCGCGTCGCGTCGCGTCGCGTCGCGTCGCGTCGCACCTCGCCCGAGCCCTCCGCCTCGCGCTTCCGCCTCCGCCTCCGCTGGCCGCTCCGCTTCCCACCACGCACCGCCGCCGCGTCGTCTCGCGCGGGGCCGTTTCCATCGAAATGGCGCCGCCTCGCTGCGGTGACAGATTGGGTCGCGTTTTGGGATTCCGCGCCTTTTCGTTGCGCGCTTCATCGCGCCCGTCCACGAACTAAGGGTGTTCCAAAATTCTACTACGAGAATATTCGAAACTTCCGAAACAGATACTATCGATCAACAACTATTGATACAACCAATATCGATGACAATGAATGAGTTCGTTCTACAACGATAAAGAAACCATGCTCGTGGTCTTAAAAGTCAAATATTTCTTTAGGTTATTAAAGAAAATTCATGAGTTGTACTGTTACCACCTATATTTCTGATACAGAAACATCGCAGACTGAAAGGCCCCAGGTTTGATCTTGGGCTTCCGTCGGCCGCTCCGCTTCCGCTTCGTCACGTCGCGAGACGCCGTTTTCATCGCAGCCTCGTCCCGGGGACGGATTGGTTTGCGTGTCCGCTTTTCGCACCTTTTACTCCTTTGGCACTTTATCGCCTGGCTAGGGATGCAGCAATACTCTATACGATTCTATGAATATATTTGAAATTTCTTACACATGCATTAAGTATTTTGTGTTTCGGAACACAAAAACTACTCTGGTGTACCGCGTCTCATGAGTCTCATGAGTGTACCGCGTATTTTAAGTGAGTGATGGAGGTTTCTTCCCCCTACGGATTGTCTATCGTTAAGTCTATATTTTCGATTCTCTTATGCATATCGTTCTGTTTAAGACGGGTAACATTACATCCAAGATATTTGAAGTGTGTCACTTGTTCTATAGTGCAGTTTTCAATGATTATTTTTGAGCGAATCGTTTCCTTTCCTTTGTATGCCATCACTTTGTTTTTTTCTGTAGATGTCACTATGTTATATTTGGGAGTGTTTTGTGGAGCTCCAAAGTTTTGTAGATTGTCTTCATTGTGACATAAAATGATCTTATTGATCATCTACAAAGAGAGTTGTCATAATGAAATGTGTTGAATGCAAGTCATTCCATTCCCTAGTAATGTCGTTCATATCAATATTAAATAACATTGGAGATAATCTGCATCCTTGTCTGAGTCCTAAATTAGTTTTGTTTCTATATTTCTCATTGTTTTCGATACTGTAGCGTCGTGATGAGTAAAGACGACAGGATTCTCAAATATGTACATTTAATTTGTACATAATATACAAGGGTAGCTTAAGGTTTGTACAGAACATATATTATCAGCGTGTCGTTTGCAGAAAACAGATGATTCTCTAATAACAACCTTCATATGTTGATATGCACCATGGTAATCTGTTGTCATAGTCATCAGGCGGGACCGTCTCTCATAAAGGGATGAGAGAGTCTACGACGTTACAACCCTCCTATGCCTGGGGAAGAACTTTTTCCGCAGATAAATATCACAGGAAAAAGTTCATGACAATAAAGCGAAGATTGACAGCTATTCCTGTTACTTCCGAAGGAAACATTTCAAGAGAACTACAAGGAGTAACAAGAAAATATACAAAAAACTGTACAGACATCAAATAAATGTATATAATGTCACTTAAATATTCCCAAGACCCAACTTGACAGTCTCGGCTTAATCTTTTTTTTTCCCTCTGCATCAAAAAAAAATATACGGCTTGACTGTTAAGTCCTTTTTTTTGAGTATGAACTGCAGGAGATATTGTGCATGTTTGTCTTTCTCGTCTGCATTCCTTATAGTTCGTCTCTTGTGATTTACCATCTCTTGACTCTGATTCACAGTAATGATTACTTTTTTCCTCTGTTTCTTCTTGTTGTAAAAAAAATGTTTTACACTTATTCTTCGAAAACGTTTTGAATATACTTTTACTTCTGATTCAGCACTGGATTCTAATCTACTAGAACTATCACTAGAATATTCTCTCTTTTTCTGGTCTTCTCTAGGGTGTATATAATTTTGATCTAGATTATCAAGTGCTCTAATTTTAGATTCTTGTTTTTCCTCTTCTTCAGGAAGCATAAGTTCATCTTCAGAAGCAGATAAAGTCACTAACTTCCGTTTGTTGTGTAATTTATTTTCTGATAACTTCTTTAGGTGCTTCTTCACTTCAATCTTAGCAGTTTCTGTATCCAGTTTTTCATGACGTGCTTCATTATCAACAGAATTGATTCTATCTCTTCGTTCTTGAGTAGAAGTGTCTGGTGTTCCCACAAGTTTCAATATACCATTGCCAACAAGATTGTATGAAGGATTTTCCATATCACCATGTTTCATTGCTGAAGACTCGAAGCTAACAGCTTTCACAAATTCCTCATACTCTGACGCTAATTTCAGATTAGTGATCCCATCGCTACTATTTTCTGGATGGCCATTATTTGTTGAACGTTCATTAGGAAGCCCAGTTGCATAAGCACATTTTACAGATTTGGGTATATTTTCTTCATCAGTTTCCTTATAATGTTTGATATGTTGCATGTTCTCTGTTTCATTGTCTTTCAGAACATGGCTGTCTTTTGCAACAGTGATAGTCTTCTCAGAGTTATTTTCATTAGTACTCAAACTTCCATTACGACTATCACTAGAATTATTACTCTCACTACGTGATTTATCTTGATTATCCACTGGCATCTCATCTTTTGCACTTATTTTTCCAAAACTATTTTCTTGTTCTTCCCACTTTTCTGCATCGTTATTGACAGTCTCTAGACTGAAAATTCTGTAAGGTTCTTTACGGTCTGTCACCCTAAAATTCTTTACGGTCTGTCACCCTCATAATCACTATTCCATTTCGATCTAACAGTCATCCTTTCCCCACTTTTAAGAGGACATTTTGTTTATGGCTCCAATGATTTTACATCTCTTTGTCTTCCATCATTTAAATAATTAGGCAATTCATTTTCTCTAATTTCAGAACTTCTCATACTAATTTCTTTTTCTTCTTCCTCTCCTGGTGAATCTACTTCTGCGTCCTCGGTTGCGGTACCGTCTAAATTCGTCATCTCTAACTCACGATTCTTTGCGGCCTTCATAATTACTGAGCTTGCCAGGTTCAGGGGTTGTTCCAAGTCCCGTATTTTCGAAAGGGGAACTGCGGTGTGATTAGTCAATAAGTAAAAGTCCAATTTTACGTTCTGTTTGGATACGACAGCCTTTGTAACGATCCTACCAAACTCGCCGACCAATTCGATACCTTCCACTGGTAAACATGTGGGATGTTCATCTAAAGGTTGTTGTACCCATAATTTTTCGCCAGTGAAGTCGTCTCGGGATATCAATCTCCAATCAACAATGTCTATCGTACCCCCAAAATCGCGTAAAATTTAGGAGAATTTGCCATATATGGTCCCTACGCTTAAATGAAGAGTCAATAATTTTTCGGTGCCCAACTCTCTGATATTATTAATTTTCTGAATATTTTGCAGTTCTGGACAGTTCCGTTTAAAATGCCCTTCTGCTCCACAGTTGAAACAATGACGTTCCTTTGGTTTTTCAAACACAGCATTTTGGGGGGTCTTATCTAGAGTTTTCCTAAAGATTTTCTTAACAAAATTTGAGAAATCAGGCATTGAAGTATTGTCACTCTTACTACAAAATGTCCTTTCTTTCTTATATATGCCGGCGCGATTGTTGTCATAATTATCAAGTTTCTCTGCCAACTTGGACGATGAACATAAATTTCCCCATTCGTCTATAAAATGATCACGAATTTCTGTAGTGAGTCCCTTTTTCATTTGATCTGTTACCATGAGGTCTAGTAAATCATCGTATGTTTCGACCTTTAATCCACTCACCCATTCGCGACAGTAATTTTTTAACTCACATGCGTAGATATTCCAAATCACTTCCGCAGCCTTTTGATGCTTTACAAACATTTGCCTAAATTTCTCTGGACTAAATTTAAACATTGCCAACAAAATTTTCTTTAATTCGTCGTAATAATTTGGATTACTAGAAGTTTGAGGCATTAGTCTCGCGTTTACATCATTAGACTTTAGATTCATTAAATTGTTAACTTTTTCGTCTGTCGGCAAAGCTAATCGCGTGGCGTGTCCTTCAAGAGAGAGAAGAACTGAGTAATATCATCTCGTTTGCTTCGGAATTTATCCATAATTTGATGAATGCGAGTATTGTTCCGATGACTGTCGTCACTTGAATTCGATCGTGTCTCTTGAATTAGACGCAACTTCTTGAGTTCAAATATTCTCTCTCTCTCTCTCTCTCTCTCTCTCTCTCTCTCCCTCTCTCTCTCTCTCTCCTTTTCCACGGCTTCTCTTTCCTTCTCCCTTTCCACGGCCTGTCTCGCCCTCTCTCTCTCTCATCGGCCTCTACCACCCTTTCTATGAGCCCTTTTACAAATTACACTTCATAATTCTTACTCTCTACGATTAATTTCTTAAGCGCGACTACCTTCGAATTCGATGGATCAGTTTCACCTAGTTTCTCCGCTATGGTAATAAGCAATTCTTTTTTTATTTTACCTAGATAGGTCATCGCGACAGAAAAAAATTGCCTGACTGACATGTAAGGAATTGCGAATACTTACGTGGCTTCTTCGACTTCTTCTTCAATTGGTTGCAGTTCCTGGATTTTCCAGCTGCTCTCCGACCCGTTCTCAGGCTGCTCTCACGGTTTCTTCCGTTTGGATACGCCTGCCCGATTGTCCTCTCTGTTTCCTCCCGGCCTTGACAACTGCCCGACTCGTCCTCCGGCTGCTCCATCGGTTCAGCCTGTCCCACTTGTCCTCCGGCTGTCCTCACGGTTTCTTCCGGTCTTGACACCTTCCCGACTCGTCCTCTGGCTGCTCCCACGGTTTATCGGCCTCAATGCGTCTGCTCCGGTCTGGACCACTAGTCACCAGTAACGGCTGCGGCTAATCGGGAGAATAGCTACCTGTTGTCATGGTCGTCAGGCGGGACCGTCTCTCATAAAGGGATGAGAGAGTCTACAACGTTACAATAGATATATACGATTTTTATACATGATTTGTATTACAAAAATCAAATCTATTGGAATTCCTCTTTTGGTTTTTGTTTAAAGCAATAATCGCTATCTCCAATTTTCAAATGTTAACTTTTTGGGAATTTCCAAACAACGGAACAACATCCGAAAATGGGAACAGTACCATACCGTCCTATTACATATCAGGAGGAATTTTAAGAAAAAAATTGGAGCGATTTTTGAGAAAAAAGTTCCCCATAGTTTGGCCGAAATTACACTACAATTTCACGGAAACTACTCATATTTTCGAAAAATTGAACATGAACTTATTTAAAGATGTCTTTACGGAACAGTTTTCATTAATGAGAAAATCTCTATCATCAATATTAAAGTGGTAGGATAACGGCCAAAATATTGCGTTTTTTCAATTTTCAAAAATATCTGTGATCTCAACGAACTTGGCACCACTACTATTCTCTTCAGCGTTCTCTACGCTATCCAAGGACAAAGTTTTAAACGTCCTTCGCACCATTCAACAACAAAATTTAATAAAAAAAATTGGAGCCATTTGTTTGAAAATTTTGAAAATGTCCGAGAGGCTTCGTGTAAAATACCCCCCAAAATTAAAATACCGGTTTCAAATCCCAGGGTCCGCGACATTACCCAGAACGATTGGAGAATATCAATTTTGGAGAAAATCGGCTGAATGGTTCATGGGCTAGCGTTGTGCACAGTTAAACGGACGACACAGACGAACAGACGTTTTGCCGTCAATCGATTTTTCGGTATTTTAATTCGATTTTTCGGTTCGTCTTCCTTCAACCGAAGGTTTGAGGACTGAAAGGCTCTAGGTTGGAACCTGAATTTCCGTCTCTATCGTATCGACCGCTCTGCTTCCGCTTATGATCGGACGATTCAAAACGCGACGTGCGAGGCCGTTTCTATCGAAATAGTATTGCCTCGCTGCGGTGGCAGACTAGTTCGCTTTTGGAGATTCAGCACCTTCTCGTTCCACGCCTCCACCCGCGCGCTAGGGGTGTTGTGATCTTTTCAATTATAGAAGTATATTTACGTCGATAGTTTGGAACGGCAAATATCGATACACCCAATATCGACGTATATCAGTTCATATTGTAACTATCAAGAAATAATACTCGTTTTCTTAAAAATTAAAGACTTTTCTGAATAACAGAAATATATAGGTTTGTACTCTTACTGACTATATTTCTGTGACCGAAACTTCCTTCACCCAAAGTAATACTGGGAGCCAACTGCAGAAATTACAACTCAGAAGTAGTTTGATCAAACTTTGGAGGTCGACCTGAGTGAATAACAAAACGAAAATTTGGTGGCGTGTCACTATTGTACTTGATTTCTTCCATTTATAAACGTTCTGGCATGTCAACACCCGTTTTCGCGAAAATAATTACCAATCTCCTAAGATGAGCTTGTCATGTGCAAAACAACATGTCGAGAAAGACATGTTCTAATCAGTGTGGCGGACTTGTGGCGATACTAGGTCGATCTGGCCCATGTGATCCACATATGTGCTTGGGCTCCATTACAAACAAGAATCAATCTGTACATATCTTAAACGATCCTAGTTTCCGACGTTCTGTTATGACCCAACATAAAGGAGTCAACTATTCTTAATATAAAAAATATCTAAATGCTACAGTATAATGTAGTATATTAAAGAACGGAGCAATAGTAGCGTAGCGTTCCTTATTCAGCCTTCCTCTCCTACCCCTTACCCTCACAGAACTACCTTTCCTTTTTTTTCAAATATTTTCTGATACAGCGTACATAGCCACTTTACAGAATTGTTTGGTTATATAATGTATACAATAATATACAGACAAAAATAAGAGGGAGGATGGCCCCACTGGGTTCCTCTAAAAAAAATCAGGTTGGGGTGCTTGGGAATTATTGCGGTGGTTTGTGGAATGGGTGAGATAACGGCTCTTATGATATGGAAAAGCGTAGGAGTTACGGAGGGCGGAATTTATCTTTGGGGAGTCTGGACGGGATGCGGTTTAGATGAGGCTGAGTGGTTTTTCCTAGTGAGAAAATCGGTTGAAAGGGAAGGTTATGAAGCTTGTTGTAGAATCTTTCAGAGAGGCGGGCGATTTACTGGGCGACTGTAGGGAATTTCAGATCATTGTGAATTTGATCATTAGAAATGTACGATGGGGCATTTAAGGCAGTGCGGGGGACTTTATTTTGTAGGGTTTGGATCTGCTTTATTGTTGAGGGGGCGGCACCTCCCCATACCGGTGCAGCATACGTAATTGCGGGGCGGACTAGTGATTTATATAAGTGAATGGTGGTTTTAGGTTAAGGGAAGACTTTCTATTAATAAGAGGGTAGAGTTGGCGAAGGGAGGAATAGGCTAGATTTAGGCGTGAACGTATGTGGGCTTTCCAGGTTAGCCGAGTGTCTAGAAGTACTCCAAGGTAAGGGATAGAAGTGCTGTGATCTGCCCATTTGAGGGGAGTAGATGATATGTATAGGGGTGAAGCAGGCGGAATGCGTTTTAGGGTGAAGGTTTTGGCAATGCATTTAGAATGGTTTAAGTTGAGTTGCCAGTTAGAAGACCAAGTGGAGAATTCATTTAGGGATTCTTGAAGGGAAGAACAGGCATCTTGGTGAGAATGATTGGAAGTGAATAAGACTGTGTCATCTGCATATAGGGCCGTTTCGGTGGAGGGGAGACT
This sequence comes from Teleogryllus occipitalis, assembly GCA_011170035.1. Lineage (NCBI taxonomy): Eukaryota > Metazoa > Arthropoda > Insecta > Orthoptera > Gryllidae > Teleogryllus > Teleogryllus occipitalis. The sequence continues at coordinate 673,202 of BLKR01000098.1, read as the reverse complement.
GGAGATATCGTGGGTGAATATGTTGAACAGCGTTGGGGATAATGGAGAACCTTGAGGGACTCCTGCAAGGATCCTAAATGGTTGGGATAATGAGTTGTTTACTTTTACGGCAAAGGATCGGTTGTGGAGGAAGTCTTTGATGATGTTGAATAGGTAGTCGGGGGTTCCAAGGAGGCGTAGTTTATAAAACAGGCCTTCGTGCCAAACTCTGTCGAAGGCTTGGGAATAGTCGAGGAAAATTGCAGTGGTGAATTGCTTCCTTTCAAAACCTAAGGCTATGGCTTCTACCAATCGAAGAAGTTGATGGGATGTTGAGCAGAGTGGGCGGAATCCAAATTGGGCTGGAGGGATGATTTTTGTTTGGTTGGCAAAGTCGTTCAGTCTGGAGAGAATTAGCTTTTCAAATATTTTTGCAAGAGTTGGGAGAAGGCTAATTGGACGATAACTGGCAGGGTTGTGCGCAGGTTTGTTGGGTTTGAGGATCGGAATTATGATGGAATGTTTCCAGGCTGTAGGAAAATACTTTAGACGGAGACAGCCATTGAAAATTACTGTTAGATATGCGATGGATCTTCGTGGTAAGTGTTTTAGGATGATGTTAGGGATGAGGTCGTGGCCAGAAGATTTTTTGTTTTTGAGAGATTTGAGGATGGCTGCGATATTTGATGGGCTTATATATTTGTTGGGCTCTGGGGCTAGTGACAGGGGAAGTCTGATAAAGGCATTGATTTTGGAGTTAAAGGCAGGGTTGTTGGGTGGGTGGGGGGTGAAGGAAGAGGCAAAATGATTGGCAAGGAGATTCGCTTTTTCTAGGTCAAAGACAGCAGTGATTGAGTTCGAGGATAGTGCAGGCATTAAAGGAGAGGAGTGAGTTAGGATTCTTGTTGTTCTCCATAGGTTAGGCACATTGGGCGCTAGTTTGGAGATGAAGGATTGGAAGTGAGCGTTTTTGGTATTGGCCATTGCTACATGGACTTTGTGGGTAAGATTGTTGAGGATGGTTTTCAGATAGGGTAACCTTAGGAGCTGCCAATTCCTTCTGGCACGGCGTTTGGCATGTATGAGGATATGAGTGGGGAGAACCAGGGAGTGGGTAGGTTTGGGGGACAATGGGGGAGTGGGTAGTTTGGGAGGCAATTGAGGCATTGGACGCCGCTGCTATAATGGTTGATGTTAGGGTGTTGATGGCTGTATCAATTTCGATTGGATGACTGAAAAAGCAAGGGGGAGGGAGGTGTGTGTTTAAGTAGTTTTGGAAGAGGGGCCAGGAGATGGGTCCATGGAATAATCTCGTTGGTTTAGGAGTGAGTACTGGCAAGGCTTTGAAGGAAATGAGGACTGGTGTGTGGTAGAAGTTGGATTCGGGAATGGGTTGTTGGAAAATTCGGTTGTGAATGCGTTTGGTAAGTATTATGTCCAGAAAGTCGAGGGGTATTCGGTGGTTGTAAGGGAAATGCGTTGGTTCGGCAGGGGCAGCAATATTAATATTATTTGTGTTGCAGAAAGTAAGACGTTGGGCTCCACTTGGAGTGGTTGAGCGGCAGCCCCGCCTTTGGTGTTTGGAGTTCCAATCACCTACAGCTATGGTAGGGGTGGGCGCTGCGAATAACAGTTTTAAATGGGTGGGGTTAATCGGGATATTGGGTGGTTTGTATATGGCGATTATGGTCAAGCATGGGCCTGAGCGTTGGGGAACAGCAATTGCTGAGTTTTCAAGTCCCGGGGTAATGAATGGGGGAAGTGGGTAGTGGTCAATGGATTTTTTTGATCAGGATGGCGACACCACCTGAACCTTTGTTGGAGGGTCGGTCTGATCGGTATATACAAAAGCCGGGGATGGAAAATTTTGAGTTGGATAGGAAGTGGGTTTCGGTTATTATGGCTATGTCAATAGAGTTTTCGGCAAGTAGATGGGCAAGGTAAAGTTTCTTTTTGATAATTCCGTTGGCATTCCAATTGAGTAGGTTGATATGCTGGTAATTAATAGGAGCTTTTGCTCAGAAAGGGATTGAGGGAAGACATAATTATATTTTGTATTATGGGGATCAGGGAGGAGAGTATCTGGTTGATAATGTTAACTATAAATTGATTTTGGACATTAGGCTGGGGATGACTCCAGGAGGGCTGGAGGGGTGTTGGGAGAGGGGGAAAATTTTTGAGATTGAGAGGAGGGGGGAGGGGATAGTTGATGAGGTAGTGTTGGAGTAAGGGTGAGGGTAGGAACGTGCATTATGGATGTGGTGGTTGGTTGGAAGGGGAGACTGGGCAGGGGTGCCACCTGTAGGCATGGATTGGCGAGACTCGTTGAAGGCTAGTTGCTTTTGCTGAAAAAAAGTACAGTTTCTATCAGCTGCTGTATGCTTTCCTTTGCAGTTGGCGCAAATAAGTTCAGCAATGGGGGGGGAGGTTACACGTGGTAGAGAGATGTTCCTTGCTGCACTTAACACATCTAGGAGTTTTGTTGCAATAATTTCTGGTGTGTCCAAAGTCCTGGCAGTTTTTACATTGCACTATTGATTGGTTTTTCTTCCTAAGTTATACTTTTACAACACAGTGTAGTAGAGTGTCTATTTTGAATTTTCGAAGTCCTCATTGTTGCCTACTTCTACGGCACAAAGCGGCATTGGGGATCTATCAGCCTTGTAAAGGCGCGTGACTTAACACGGTGTAATATCTTTTTCGACTAGGGCATTCTTGACTTCTTCATCGGTGAAGGAGATATGCACCCCTCTAATTATCGCACTTTTGGGTCTGTTTTGAGGGTCACTATACGTGTGAAACTCCAGTTTTTGTTCTTTTAAGAAGTGTATTATATTTCTATAATCTGAGCTTCCGCGCGTATTAACTTTTATAACTTGGCCTCGGTTGGAGGTGGAGAAGCTGTTGACACAGATTTTGCTTAGTTCATCAATGAGCTTTTTGAAATTTGCTGTGTCTATTTTGTGGACGAAAATAGGAGGCGGCTTAGGTTCTGACTGAGGTGGTAGTTGAGACGGATTCTGGTTATCTGAGGCATCGTTGAGATTGGCTAATTCAGCAAATCTATTTGGTGAGAAAACTGAGTTCGGGTTCTGATCGGGACTCCCTTGGTCAACTCGCTTCCTTTTGAGAAAGTTAACGTCACTACTACTATAATTGTATTGAAAGTTTTGTTGCGCAGGTTGGAAGTACGATTGCGGGACGAACTTACTTGTACCAGGGGCGGAAGCTTGTTGATGTTGTCCTTGCCATTGATGGTGGTTAAGATGCGGAATTTGGTGGTGCGCCATAGGTGGCTGTTGTTGCAAGATGTGATGGTCGGGGGATCCGGGGGGCCACTGCTGAGGGCTCCCGTTGATGGAATTCAACGCCCCTGAGATTGCCTCAGCGAGCGATGCGTGCTGCAGGTCCATCACTGAATCTGGTTGTTAGCACAGATCACTGCACTAGCTGAGTAACGTGGACAGAGTCACACGTCCCCCGCGTTTCTAACCACTTAATCAGGAGAATATGCACTCCGAAAAAACAAACTCACTGTTAGCACAAGTAGAAGTTCGAACTAGTAAGATCGCGCAGACACAGCGCTGTACTTGAAGCCCCGGCGGGCTTATCGCTGCTGATAAGCGGCTGAGCTTGGAGAGGTCTGAACAGCACGGTGGTCGAGCGCGGAATGACTACCTTTCCTGATTCTACTCTCGTTGCCTTCAAATTAGACGCGTGGAACAGAAGATTGATGTTATGTGACCCTTTTCAAACTCTAATAAACATGTAACTCTTAACTTAATTTTCTCAAATCAGTTCCAAATAAAAAAGGACATGCACAATTTATCTGTTCTTCCTTCCGTCTCTTAATCATCTCCGTCAGATTTCTCTCTTTCATTCGTGCTGTTTTGAAGAAACCCTAAAATCAAGAATGAGAGTAGTTAGTTTTAATTAATTAGTGTTTATATTGTCTGGCTTCCTTCGCCGACTTCATTACAGGAAGAATCCCTTTGAAGAGGAAATATCAAAATTCCAATGTCATCATTACAAACCTTGAGTAAGAACTTGCCATCTGACAGACCAATCACGAAGGTACTCCCAGTGACAGTTTTTAATGTCCTCCTTTGATTGTTTAGGTTAGGCATGTGAAGGTCGCGGGCAAGGTAACTCGCTTTGTAGAGTTCGTGAAACACTTCGAGCAACCGACACAAGGTCCAAAAGTGAGGGCTGTACAAAATGTTCAGACCACTGCGTAACTGGATACCTGGCGCACGAAATACTTTCGAGAGATTAGATAAATCAGCTCGCAGTTAGCCTCTAAAGCGATATTAATTTCCATTTCCTTTACTAAAGCAAAGAAATGATACTTTAATCCTGCTGTACTATTCGATTGATTCATTGTTATTGATTCCGGGTGCGTCAACTAATGAAGTCATTAATCCCGTAAGTGTAGTGCATGTGTTTTCGTCGGGAGGCGGTGATCTTCCCCCCAGGATTGTGAGATCCGGCGCCGACCTACCGTCGACTAGCGGGGTTTCCCAACCAGGTATCTCCCATAGCGGGGCACCTCCCCATCCGGGGCAAGTTCTAAGTCCCCGATCGGTCTCCCGGCATGTGTGGTAGTGTAGTGCATGTTAGTGTAAGTGGTGAGGATAGGACAAGGAAGTAAAGATCGCGCGCGGTCCGTTTGTTGGGGTACTGCTCCGTCAGTCGCCTGGTGTTCATTGGAGAACTACGGGTCACGGAAAACTACCGGTCAGAGCAGACGGCACTACAATTCTCCTCCAGACAGCGACTGAATTCGCCCTAGCTGAAAAGCTAGTGTCGAAAATCCTACCGCCGTCGAGACTCGAACCTAGAACCTCCCGGTCAGAGGCACTGCAGTGACATCAGTTGATGCACTGAGCCACTGCTCTGGGTGTACTATTCGAATTTAATATACGGTTGTACTGATCGGGTCCATGTAACTCCGAAAATTATTTTGATTACTGAATTTTGCACAATTTTTAAAAGGGAACTTATTGGATTTGCATATTAATAAACTTGAATGTTATTATGTATAACATATAGTGTCTATATTAATTGAAGTTATTCAATTATTAGTGCATTAATAATTTGTTGTTCTACGGATAAATATAAATAAATTGCTGCTGATTTACAAATATGTTTAACTACAAATTCAACACATATATATTTTATTTTCATTACTTATAGGGAATTATTAACAACTATTTCATATGACCAGTAAAACCTGAAGTAATTATTGAAATTTCCATATTTCGACCATTGTTGCGAGTTTCGTGTGATACTTTCGAAATTCCTTATACTCACTAATGGGAGACTTATCTAGGTCTACAAAAATCAAAGTGTTAATTTTTCTCAATCCTAAAAGGTTTTATTTAAGTCCATAACGCGAAATCTTATATGTGAAACTGCCGATCATATTGTAACACAAACCGAATGGTCAATGATTGAGTTTCCTCTTGCAAACAAGAACTAGTAACCCGACATAGTTATGAGCAGCTCTTTTCATTTTATTAAATTCTAAAATACTGTGTGTTTTTGTGTGACTTTGACTCGACGAAAAGCGTTGAAGTTCTTCATTTTTTTATCATTGGAAAATAGTTTACTGCAAGGAATACGATGAACAAGGAAGTACTTTGTTTTTTCTATTGCTTACTTGAGTACACGTTTTGTCTTAATTTTTGCATATACTTGTATGCACAGCATTTTCATTCTTTTAATTTTTTTAGAACTGTTCAGAATTCGAAAACGTACAGAAATAATTGTATGTAAAATTTTCATTTGAGAATTGGCGAAGAGCTTAGACAGTTTGCGGCCTTTAACTAACTAAAAATAACCAATACCTTCTTCAGAAAAAAGGATATTCATAGATATACATGGAGCGCCAGAAGCCACAGATCGTTAATGGTTTACATAATAGCAAATAATAAAATCTGCAAGCAAATACAAAATGCTTCAAGATTCAAAAAATTCAGGGGCATCGAGGAAGTGATATTTACTCTGACCACTATTTAGTCATCGCAACTATTACAATGCGAAATGAAAGAAATTTAGCGCTAAGAACAAAACACACCATGAAGTCTTTAAGTATATCTCCTCGAACAACAAAGCATTAGAAGATTGTATCAAATTAGGCTACAAGAACACCTTTTAAATTTTTCCACTGCTGACGATGTAGATAGAGAATGGCAAAATACGGATATAAAACAATGTATAGAGATGGAAGCCAATGAATCAATCGGGAAGAAAAAGAAGTTCAGAAGAAGAAACGTATTAGGAACATGGAATAAACAGATGGCAATGTCAGTGAAAGATATTGAAATTGAATACAAAAATGTCTTTGTTATTGATCACAAGAAGCTGAAAAAGAATATAAACAAAAACAAAATCATACCAAAACAATAATCAAACCTGCACATCTAACATCATGGGATAATAATAAATTCCGTGGTGGTAGCTGAGATCTTGTTGTAATCCACTATAAAAATAGGGAGAATCATTCTTGTCATTATTGTTATCATAATTATTATTGTTGTGGATGATTATGCCTATTTCTATCATGGGATAATATTGTAACGAATATAGAAAACGACATATATGGGAGGAAAATGTTTGCTTTCAAATTTATGAGACATCCGAATCAAACAGAAAAGATGTAGCATATTTAAATTAATTGACGAAGAATAATGGAAAGCCCATTATAAGAAACTCTGGTACACAGAAACACCTAATATCAGAGAGGGTGAACCTGGCCCTGATACAACCGTTGACTTTATTTTGGATGAACTACATGCAGCACTAAAAGTATGAAAAACAGAAAAGAATGTGTCCTAGATGGTATTAATGTGGAACTCCTTAAAAACGGTTTTTTTATTGGTTTTGATGGTAGGTACATAGATTAGTTGTTAACAACTTTACATATGTATTAATTTCTTATTAACTAACTTAAAATTAACTTATAATTAACTTAATTAACTTACAATTAACTTACAACTATTACAATGGGAGAGGAATCCCTAGTGGGTCCTCTAATCAGGTTCCAATTCGGCGAATTTGATGATAATGAATGGTAGGGGTATTTATTTGTAATTCTGGTTTGATGGATGGGATTTTTACCGAGTCTGAAAGGCACCAGGGAGGGGATTTGATTTAAGCTGGAGTAAAAGTTAGTGGAGAGATAAGCTATATGCTGTGATAACGGTTCGAGGTTAAATTCCTTATGAAGTTGGAGGTTGGATACGAACCATGGGGCGTTGGCAATTGTTCTAAGAAACTGATTCTGTATTACTTGAATTCTGTTAATGTTGGTTTTGGAGGCGTTGATCCATATGGGGCAGGCGTACAGTAGTAGAGGTCTTATGACTGTTTTGAATATTAATATGGAGGAATTGAATGGTACCGAGCTATTTCTGTGAATTAATGGTTTTAGCTGCAGTAATTTTATTTTGGCTTGAATTAGTTTGTTATCTATGTGTTGCTTCCAGTTTAGTTTGGTGTCTAGTTGAAGTCCGAGATATTTAACCGGTTTGTTCGGGGGTAGCCATTCTATTGTGTTATGGTTCAGTGTCATAGGAGTGGGTGGAGTGTAAGGTCTTAGTGTGAATATTTTGGCGGAAGTTTTACTTGGATTTAACTGTATCTTGAGTTTGGAAGCCCAGCTATCCAACATGTGAAGGTATAATTGCATTCTGTTTCTAATTAGATTCATAGATGTGTCTGAAGAGAATATGGCCGTATCATCCGCAAATTGAGCTGTTTGAATATTATGTAGTTTAGGAAGATCAGCAACATACAAGTTGAATAAGGTCGGAGAAAGTGGGGAACCTTGAGGGAGTCCAGCTTTTATTAATCTCGGATTTGAAAGGTGGTTGTTAACATTTACCGAAAATGTTCTATTGTCAAGAAAACTATTTATTATTGAGAGTATGTAGTGGGGAGTGCCAATTTTGATTAGTTTGTAGTTCAGGGCTTGATGCCATGTTCGGTCAAATGCTTTTGTAATGTCTATGAAAATCGCTATGGTGTGGTGTTTTCTTTGAAAGGCTGTGTATATATGTTCTGTAATACGGAGTAACTGATGTTGTGTGGATATTTTTTCTGTGAATCCAAATTGTTCTATTGGTATAGCTTTTGTTAGGTGGAGATGTTTGTTTAGTCTTTTTAGGAAAAGTTTTTCGAAACTTTTTGAAAGGTTTGGTAACAAGCTTATAGGGCGGTAACTGTCGATGAAGGCAGCGTTTTTGTTTGGTTTGGGGATGGGAATGATAATTGCATGCTTCCAAGTCAGTGGAAAATAGCCGATTCTGAAGCGTGAGTTGAAAATGTTATTTAAAAATGCTATTTCTGAGGGTGGCAAATACTTTAGAGCTGTGTTATTAATGCAATCGTGACCTGGGGATTTTTTAGTTGGAAGGTTTTTTATGATTTTATTGATTTCAGTCGGAGATGTGTATTGGATTTTGTGGTGAAGTCCATTAATACTTTCTCTGTCTGTTTTTATTATGGTGTTGGGTTCGGGATGAAATTGTGAATTATTTAAGGTGAATGTCGATGCGAAGTAGTCAGCAAGTTCTTCAGCTTTATGATTTGATGAATAAGCTTTACCTGTCGTGGTTTTCAAGGGAGGGATTGGGTTTTTCTTTTTTAGTATTTTCTTGGTGAATTGCCAGAGCGAGTTGTTGTTGGTTAGTGAATTTAGTAGACTATGAAATTGTTGATTTTTGTGATTTTTATGAGTTTTTTGACAATATTAGTGATTAGATTTAGTTCCTTCTTAAGTTCTCTAGTTTTAAGTCGGATCCACAGTCTTCTGGTTTTATTTTTTGTGATTATTGAATTTTGAATAGATTGAGGTAATTTGCTGTATGCTTTTTTGTTAGCGTTTGGTAGTATGGTGGGTTGAGATCTTTTAATAGCGGAGATAATTAGTTCGTTCAAATAGTTTATCTATTTCAATTGGAGTTATCAGGATCTTTATTCTAGGAATTGCAGACGGTCGAATGGGTAATATGTTGGTACGGGAGGAGATAAAACTTTTAAGTTAAATTGATTAATTATATTTGCTAAGATTTTGCAAATATTAATTATATTTGCTAAAATCGTGATTACTGGTTTGGCAGCCCCAGCTTGTATGTTTGCCGTTGAGGTCGCCTAACAATAGGACATTTTCCGTGGGCCGGAAGAAATTTTGTAGGTTTGCGTTTTGGATTTTAGTACTTGGTGGCTTGTACACTGATATTATTTTCCATAATTGATTGTTTATGTTTATGTTAATTGCGATGGCATCGAAGCCGGGGGAGTTGAGAAGATTAGATTGGTAGTAATTATAGCATGATTTTACTGCTATTAGAACGCATCCACCTTTGGTTTCAGATCTATCAGATCTGTAAAGAGTGTACTTTGGGATGAAAAGTTTGTTTTTTTAATTGAGGTGCGTTTCAACTATGCATGCAATGTCAACGTCGTAATGGTGCAGAAAGTGAATTAATTCTACCTTTTTATTATTGATGCCATTGGAGTTCCAATTTAAGCAGGTTAAATTATTGTTGGGTTTATCTGCCAGAGCTATTGGAAAAAGTACGCGGTTACGGAGTTTCGTATGGTGCTGATTATAGATGGTATTAAAGAATTGATGAAATTAATAATGCGTGAGGTGATAGTATTTATTATTGTGTTTATTATCGGGTTGCTGGCGTGAGGGTCTGGAGATTGAGAACTTGGTGGGGCGGTGTTACGGGAGTTTTGGGCAGTTTTGGATTGCTTTTGGGGGTTCAAAATATGGTTGAAGTTCGGGATTGTGTTGGTTTGAGGCAATGGTGGGAATTGTTGATTAAGGTTAATTTGCGAGGATTGACCAGTTAAGGATTGGTTTACATAACTATTATCATTGGACGGGGTTTTGTTTTTTTTCACTTATCTCTTTAACTTATAAACAGTTCTGGTTCCTAATGTCCGCCCTGTGGTTTCCTTTGCATAGAGCACAAGTCGGAGTTTAAAACGTAGGTACTCAATGTGAATTTAGACTATTAAGCATTTATACAATGAATTCTGGCGAAGCTGTATAATACCGAACACCTGGAAAACATCAGAAGTAATATCTCTGTTTAAAAAGGGCCATAGAAACTATTGTGAGAACTACAGGGGTATTAACTTTCTGGATACAACGTACAAAAAGTGTGTGCGAATTCAAGTGAATTCATACTCGCCAAAAATCATAGCAAAACTCGTTTGCAAGAAGAACAAGCTGGATTACGAAAAGGTCACTCATGCAGTGATAATATTTTTAGTATTACAAGAATTTTATAAAAAAGACGATAAGTCAATCTTGAAACTCATTTAGCGTTCATTGACTAAGAACAATTATTCCACATAGTTGACAGAAATAAATTATGGAATATAATTAAGAATAACGGTTACCCGAAACACTTAGTGGAAGTTCTAAACTCTATGTACCAAGGATCAAAAATTATTATAAACACAGGGGGAAAAAAGAACTGACAAAATTATTGTTAACCGTGGCCTGAAACAGGGATGTAGCTTGTCTCCAACGTTATTTAATATATACATAGATGATCTAATACAGAAGTGTAAACTTGACATCAGCTCTGGCTCACCACTAAGTAGAAATATATTTTTTAATGTGTTGTTTTATGCTGATGACGTAATAATTCTACAAGAAACTGAACAAAAACTACAAAGAGCCTTATACAAGCTACATACACTTGGAGAACAAGAATATAATTTTAGAATATCCAAAACGAAAACTAAATTCATGGCCAACTATGGAAAACACCCCATCCGCTCGAAAATAATTATCGGCGATACTCCCGCAGAACAAGATTAACATTTTAACTATCTTGGATGTGATATAAGTTATGACGTCGATAGGGACATTAAAAATAAAACCAATAGATTTCAATCGAAATGTGGGATAATAAATAGAACCCTCCATAATAAAACACGGAAAGATACAAAAATCAAACAATTTTACAATGGCTGTCCCTGTTATTTTGTAAGCAGTGAATCGTGGATAATTGAAGAGAGAGACAAAAGTAAAATTCCAGCATCTAAAATGAGATTCCTCAGGAAAGTTAAAGTCTGCACCAAATACGATCTCATAAGAAATTAAGATATCCGAAAAGATCTGGACATTTATAACATAAATGAAGAAATAGAAAATTATAAAGATTCTTCAAGACAACACATACGAAGAAGAGATACCAGTAGAATCCCTCATCTGGCAATGCTTTATCTACCCACTAGAAAAAGAGATGTCGGAAGACCTAAGAAAAGGTGGCAATAATAGCGATGTTAATAATAATGATGAAAAGGAAGAATATTGTGAAGACGGAACAGGCACACTACTCCCTGAAGTGAAGAAGAAGATTGTCGTTTGAGCAAACTACTTCGACCAGACTCATCTCTCGGGCACTGATTTTATTCTGCCTACTCTCCAGGAAGCAGGTGTAAACTTACATGTATATATTTATGTATCAAAACAAGAGTTTACTGGCTTTTTTTCAATTCTCATATCTTACATGCTAGTTTAGTTGACTTATGACCCTCGGTCATATAGACCGAAACAGTACATACGTAATAATTACATGATTTAGGTAATGATGTATAATTATATGTAAAACTAAAACAAATACGCAAACATATCTTACATACATTTAAATATACTTAGATTCAGAACAAAGCCACGAAGCATCAGAATGCTCAGTGGTCAGGCATGTCTGTGAGAGCAAAATATTTATTTTCGGGTCATATAGATCTGCACAGTATATCATACATTAGTTATATTTGAAATTGTCAATTAAGAGTAAAATGAAATGTTTTTAATGGAAAGAAATCTCGATTTCGTAATCGTGTTTATTTCAGAAAGCAATAACTTCAGTAACTTTCTACGTTCAGGTTAAGTGGTTTTACAAAGATTATTTGTAAAAAGAGTTGACTACCTCTAAAAGAGTTTTTTATTTTTTCCACATTCTTGGTATCAGAATGTATGGTAAATGGTAACAGAATGATGCAATTAAATATAAGGGAAGCATGCAAAACTTTGGCCATTCAAATTCCTGACCCCTGTCAAAAATGTTTTTACAAGACAATTCAAAAGAAAAATAAACATTTTTTTAAAAATTATTTATTTAAGGTCGTCTTATAAACAGCTAGGTCATTGGCGACCACAGTTACAAAAATACAGTATTTACAAATTCACATACAAGTTACACATTTTCATGGGATACACATACACAAATCCTAAATCTAGATGTTATACATAGGGCAGACAATTTATAGTCTTTAGCTAAATACTATTTAGCATATTAAATGTGATGAAGAGTTCTATAATTTTCTTTTGACCGGGAAAATAAACATTGAATGAAGTAATAAATAGTATAAAGTAAATAAACACAATTAAAACATGATTTATTCGATAGAAAACATCAGGCAAACTTACTTTCGAATAAAACAACCATTGTAGGTAACATTTCAAACGCACCTTTCTGCTTCATTTTGCGCATGTACTCCTTTTTCTACATTTGTGGGAGAAATGAGAACGAAGTCAGGGGAAGTGCCCTGTGCCCGCCGGAGCGCCGGACTTCACAGGCGAGCAAGTAACTTGTGCGGGCGCAATTTGACATACCTGCTTTTAACTAATTTGCTCTCGTTCCTGAAATCATTGGTATCTTCCCACCCGCCTCCTACTCTCCAGTCTTTCACATCCGAACTAAGGTTGGTGGCAGCCGGACTCCAAGCAATTGACGAGCTCTTCCGCCTTCGACATTACGTAACATGTACCCATTTTCTTGCATTTAGAAAAGCGACAAAATGAAAATACGTTTCAAAATAAATAACTTAATTTCTCTCTCTTCATTTAATTTGAAAAATGATGTTTTTGTATTTCGTTGTCCACTTAATTTGATTGTTAATTTCCCGTACATGAAATGCATGAAAACTCATATTTTACACAGATAAAATATTATTTTTCAAGATGTAAATGGATTATTTGACGACTTTAAGAAGAAATAGCATTTTTATAAGAATTTCTACTAGTAGAATTCTCAGGAGTTCACGAGGGGACATAAGTATAATTTCGACTTTCTAAAAAACGACTCATGCAAAAAGTATTACCTGATAATCTGTATCGTCGTATGTGAAACTACCTTTAGCTTCCAAACCCCTCAATCTCCCTTCATTTCCACGTCTCCTATGTTTCTCTTTTCCCCTTTCCCCTTTCCCCAAACCTCAGTAGGCGTCACCTTTCGCGAACCAGTAATTGTGATGAAGGACACTCGATCGCGTTTTCGTATTTCCTTCGCATAGAGAGCTACTTTAGGGACTTGTTTGGCTGTAAACGGAAAATGATATGTCTACAAAATAATTTTTAATGAAAAAAAAATTATTTAAGAAATTTAAGAAATTTTGAACGCCATTTTAAAGATAAATAATACAACTAATTTTAGTCGTCAACATGAGAATTTTCGACTTTTCTTTCCATTTTAAGGGAGACTACATTACAATAAGGTTATATTACAATGCCCTATCTTACATATCTCAGTTACTTCTTTTTTCCCCTCGAGCCCCCCTCCCCCACCATTCCTCCGCGTCGTCCATCCGAAGTGGTCGGCCATGGCCGCGTAGGAGGCTCGATCGCGTTTTCGAATTTCCTTGGAGTAGGAAGCTATTTCAGAGGTGCAATGGGGCGTGGAGGGTCTTGGGCTGCGGGAGGCCGGGCGAGTGTGAAGCGAAGTGAAGGAAAGTGAAGTGAAGTGGGGTGAGAAATGTGGAATGGCGCACGAACGGCTTGGTGGAAGGGAAATGGCCGTGGCCTCGTTTTACGGAAGAAAACCTCCTGTTTACCTCCTTTATCGCGGAGTTATGTAAGCAGATTTGGGAAGGTGCTGCCGTGCATGTGAAAAGCGATGAATACCGTTGTAGTACGCGTTTTTCCTTCCTTCTGGAACTGGCGCATGCAAATATCGAACTAGAAAATGGAATGGGGGTCGGAAATGGGAGTTTTATTGTTATTTTTCACGTTTACTTGAAAACAAGTTATTTTCCCTACATGTTTACTTATTTTGTGTATTCAGTTTGAGCATTAACCTTGTATATGGAATTGTCTTCCAATTTTAAAACGCTTACTGCACACCCTCCTGTACTTTACCATCTGTTAAAGATTTTTTTTTACAGTTCCCTTGAAATATCAAAGACTTGTATAACTTTATTTCCTGTTCCCAACATATTACCGTCTCCCTAAAGCACCTAAGGAGTCAGAAAAATTAATGAAGTCACTTTAAAGTCAAAGTGAAAAAGCACACTTCCTAAATTATACAACACAACTCCCTAAAGCCTCATGATAGCTAAAGATTTACAGGAACAATTATGATTAATCAATACTATCAACAGTAATTTAATTCAAATACGAATGATCATTCAGATACGAATGATTACAATTCAAATTCGTTCGATTATGAACCACAATATTAAATTTATTTATCTTTGGTTCTAGAAATAAATACTGCATTTAATTTTAAATATATTTAATTTTGCTTCGAAACATTTCAGCACATTTTAGAAAATTACCTTACAAAGATTTACATTTAAGACCGATAGATCACAATATATTTCCTCCTTTTTTGTTTAGTCAGTATTTTGATGCATTGCTATTGATGTTGAAAATGAAAATCACCTTCCTGGAAACCCGAACAGAATAGGAAATGTCATCTGATAGAGTCATCATTTCATTACATCAAGATCAAAACTACTGGCCGAGAGCTCAAAAAGAAAAGCCGAAGCCGTGCCAATGAGCCGTGCCAAAAGGCTCCGCGCTTTTTGAAGCAAAGAGCGACAGCCCGCCGACTCCGTGAGGGACAGCCACCGGCCGGGGATGGCCCAGGAACGCAGAGAAGAGCTCGAAGGGTGGAGCGGGAGGAGGAGTTTGCGAAGAAACAAGCGCGCTGTGTGACCCGTCCCCAATTACTGCTGCCGCGCATTGTCCTCCGCCGGGCACCGCCCACTCTCTCCGTCCCCACGGGCGACTCGCTAATGAGGCCACGCTCCGACGGGGGCAGCCACGCAGAAGTGCGGGAGGCGCGGCGCGGGGCGGCGGTGGAAGGAGCGCGATGACAGGGAAGGGTGCGCGGGGGCGGGCGCTGGGGGACGGGCGCGCGGGAGCGGGTGACTGGGGGCGGGGGCGCGGGTGTGGGTGTGGGTGTGGGCGTGGGTGTGGGCGTGGGCGTGGGCGTGGGCGTGGGCGTGGGCGTGGGCGTGGGCGTGGGCGTGGGCGTAGGTGTGGGCGTAGGTGTGGGTGTGGGTGTGGGTGTGGGTGTGGGTGTGGGCGTGGGTGTGGGCGTGGGCGTGGGCGTGGGCGTGGGCGTGGGCGTGGGCGTGGGCGTGGGCGTGGGCGTAGGTGTGGGCGTAGGTGTGGGTGTGGGTGTGGGTGTGGGTGTGGGTGTGGGCGCTCGCGCGGGGGCGGGGGCGCAGGGGCGACGGGCAGGGGTGGGCGCGCGGCGGCCGGTGCGCAGGGGTGGGGGCGCGGGGTGGGGTGGTGTGGGGTGGCGGGGTGGGAAGGGGTGGCGGGGTGGGGTGGGGTGGCGGGGCGGGTGCGGGCGTATGGGGGCGTGCGTGCAGGAGCGGGCATGTGGGGGTGGGCGCGCGGGAGCGTGTGCGCGGTGGCGGGCGTGTGGGGGAGGGCGCGGCGGAACTGGTGTGTGGGGGCTGCGTGTGGGGGCGGGCGCACGGAGGGGCGGGCGCGCGGGGGTGAGAGTGCGGAGGTGGTCTCGCGGGGGCGGTGGGTCGGGGACGAGTCAGGGAAGAGGCGATGACGGTGGCGGAGCTCGGCGGTGCGAGACGGTGGGGAGAGGCGCTGGCGGGGTGGGGTGGGAGCGGAGCAGAAAGGGAGGCGCCGCTGGGGCTGCGACGAGTCGGGTTGCGGGAGCGGCGCGTGGGAGCGGAGCTGATGCCGCTGGGGGAGGAGCGGGGCTCGGCTGGAGGGGTTGGGGTGGGGTGAGGCGGGGATGAAAGAAGGGGGGTGGGAGCGACCGGGTGGGCTGCCCAAAGGGTTGCCAGGGTGCGCGGGGCGAGTGGCGGGGAGGCTTGCTGACGCAATAGAGATCGCAGAGGGCGGAAGCGCTGGGGGATTGGAGGACCAGGCGTCTGAGTGTCAGGTGAAGTACACAAGATGGTGAGGAAGTCTTTAAACAATAAAATGTTCAACCAAAAAATACAAATACATCATTGGTCAAATATTTAAAAATATTGATTATAACAAATTCATTATTGTAATTTATCGAATACAACTCTAGAGTAGAACTCTCGTCAAAATAATGGAATGTTTCTTCATTAACCATGGCCATTCAATTTTTTACCTTTCTAATTTGAGCTTATGAGAACGAACGCAAGACACGTACTCACACAGGACATATCAACAATTAAATTAACTTTCTCAAATCTTTCAATCACAGAGTTCTTCAAATACATGTATTTTCTTGAAAGAGCGAATCATTGTGTACAGTCAACAGATTGAGTATTGATTCTGAGCTAGTAAGTTTGTTTGGAAACAAAAATACGTAGCGTAGTAATATCCTCGAATATAGTATTAACTGTAAATATTAAATTAACAGGGACGAGAAGAAAATAATCTCTAACCACATCACAGGGACTGGCGCTATTGAGGATGCTCTTAAAAGGAAATTAAACATGAAATAACATAGACAGAAACCATGAAGTAAAGTGGAACGACCAATATGAAATTGCTTTTTAATGAAAAACGGCTGTTATTAATAACACCAGGAGCTTCATCACAGTGCACTATCTAGAGCTTTTCACAAGATCGTTTGCCGTGAATTACATACACACAACTTTTGAACCGTTCTGATGCAATAATTATGGATATTGCAAATTAATGAATCACAGCGCTGTAGTTGGTCATTATAAACCTCTGAAATCAACATGGTATATATAATTTCAAGTTAATACCTTTCCATGTTGTGTTTCTAAATTGATTTACTTAAAATGTATTAAGAGGCAAAACAAACTGAAATAAAATTTAAGAAAAGTGCAATAAGGTTAAATAGTCTAGTAGAGGGGAATTTTTAATATACATGAAAAAGAAAAAAAATTAAAACGAGAAAAAATGCAATTTGGTTTAAATCCAGAAAAATAATTCATCAATAAATTGATAAGTATTAATTAGAATCTCTAGGGCCGATATTTATGGATTAAAAAAATAAAGATAATGTATTAATGTTTTCACATGAATTTATTTTTAAATAGCTCCAAATAATTTGTTTACAGTCGTATATTTGCTCTAAAAGCAAATTCTAGAGAGTGATACAGGTGGCCGTAAATGTTCAGTACTAATGTTTAACTCTTTGACAGAACTACCTTCGAACTCATTTTTGAACGTATCAACGTCCAATATGTAAGAGGTATCAAAACACGTTTACCAAACCTTCAATATATTAAATATATTGAGTGCCGTATTGACAATGAATATTCGTCAAAACAAAAGCTTTTAAAGCCCTAGATTTATGAAGATCTTTATCTATTATGACGATTTATGAAGTTAACTAATATTCAAGATTCTCCTTCCCATTTGTGGAACTTTTAATTACTGTATTTATAGCGCAGTCGTCATTACGATGACTATATAGCTAAAAAAGAAATATACGATAAAGTAAAAATTGAGATAATGATGGTCAACTAGTATATGGTACATTATTTGGATGAACTGTTTCATCTTCGATAAACAGGAGTGCCAAAATGGAGTTTAATTGTGAATAAATGTTCGGTAAATAGTGAAATATCAAAAAAAATCTTATTCTGATTCTCATTAACATTTTTCGAGAAAGGTCAGTCGATATTAACATTTTACAATTGTTAAATAGAATTTATTGGTTTCCATATTATAAAGGGCCGAAAATGTACCTTTTTAGTAATCGTGTTTAGTATCTCCACCCACATGAGACTTATAACCACCTTTCCAATCTATTGAATGTTTTCTGTTAACACAGGCATTCAAAATTCAATAAAAAATATTTTAATGAATACTTCTCGAAATAAATTAGCCGTTTATTTCAAGTTTAACATTATTTGACGTAATTTATTATTCAGAATCTGGCTTATATTTAGAAATGTATTATATTGAAACTTGGATGTAAATTAAATAACATTAAGAAAATGAAGATGTCAGCAATTATTAGACTTCTTATTCGTTAACGAGTTTCTTCTTAATTATATCTCATCTCTCAGGAATTCACTGCCATCCAAATTTTAAATGGTAATCTTTTAAAATATTCAATAAATATTTTAGTTGTATAATCCAAACTTTTTCTAAAATATCTAAAGCCATTTTTACTTTCTCGCAACATAGTACAGAGACTCTATTCCAACAAAAAAAAAAAAAATAAAGTAAAGTCTTCAGTAAGTCTTCATGTAAGTCTTCAGTAGTACTCCAGCCCCATTGCGTCTAGCAATAGAGGATGAACATATTGTCTAATCAATAGCACTAAACCTTTTATGTTCTATTAAGGTGAGTGTATTGATTTTTGTTAATTATCAATATATTTGGATCTTCTGATATTTTTTTATAATCTTTCCTCTACTGTCATCTTTATAAGATCCCCACATTAGGCTGTGACTATTCTAACTACCTACCACAATAAAGGGTTTAGGTAGCTTATCGATGATTTTTAATATTTCATTTTCTGTAACATTATAGCTATTGGAGAGGTAGATACTAATGATACTCAAATATTTTCTTTTTTAAAATTTTGACTGCTATACATTGGTGTTTTTTTAAAAATTTCAGCTGCTTGAAAAGTAGATTCTTGGATTATTTCTATTCCTTAGGTATACAGAATAATTTTTTAATTGTGGTATCACTCTTTCTGAATTACTAGTTTCCTGTAAGCATATTACATCTGGATTATATTTATTAATTAGAATTAATAGATTTTCTCTTTGAAGCCTAAATCCATTGATATTCCATTGTAATATGCTTTCAACCATTGTTAGTTAATATTTAATTTAAGGGGGAACATGTTTTAAGTTGTATCACTAGAGTAATTCATTGCTTTCTATGTGTTTTTGTAATTTCTTTTTTTAGATTTGTAAATCTTCTCTTCATATTTTTGTCCTTTAATTTTGGATATGTTCTTTCTAACATTTGGATGAGTTGAGTTACATCAGGGGAAAACTCTAGAGCTATTTCAATTACCTCAGTACTGTTTTTAGTTTTTTCAAGAAAACTCATTTGCATAAAATTTAAGGGATATTTGTTGTTTAAAAATCCAATAATATTTCCTTCAGAGGGGTCAGTTGTGTATCCAGTTTTTCATATTCTTCCGTATTAGTACTTTCCAATCGTGGCTTTTTATAGTTCTTCTCTTTTTCATTTCCAGATAGATCATTATTGAAATGTTTTTCAGGCTCTGATGGGGGTTCAATAGGTGGATCTGAGGTTGTTGATGAGGATATAGGTCGTTTCTTAATCAAGTTATTTGTGGGGTTGGGTTTATTTGATTCTGGAGTTTGAAGAGCAGGTAAGTCAACAGACAGATTGAGATTGGGTTAATATAGGGACATTATTATTGACCTCAAGCGGCTTCTTACAAGGGGTTTCTTCACTCACTTTTGTGTTAATAGTTTCTTCAATTTGGATGGATAAGTCAGATGGTGGAGGTATTTTTGAGGTGATATTCACATCAGTAGAGGGAGGTATTACTTTTTCATTGATGTCATCTGCAGGTTGAGTATTTGGTATAGTAGAGGGACTTTGGTTATGTTTACTTCAGTTTCTATTTCATCATTTTCATTGGGTTAATTGGGACAAAGCTGAGCTATATGTCCTTCTTGATTACAAATAATACAAGTCATTATATCAGTAGAGAAGTATATACGGTATGAGGTATTGTCAAAATAAACAACAGTTGAATCAGGTTCTATGTACACTTGCCTTCACAAGCTCATAATATGCGAGAAGCCTAGTTCTGATATTCCTGCTTTTATGAACGAGATCTTGGATGATGAGGTAATTTTCCTTTTAGTGATTTCTTTTCAGTTATAACATGTGGTATGATTGGGCACACATTAGATATAATTACCCTTTTAAGTTTGCTAATAAGTGGTCTAACACTGAGTACGTGATTCTTTATAACAATATTTTTGTTTTTATCAGTGAATTTGTCCGCAATGTCTTGACTAGATAGAAAGATACATATTCGGTTGTTAGATATGCCTGAAACAAATCTAATATTACTAGCGTCAACACTAGAGGCAACTTTGCTAATATAATCTTTAACTGAAAATCCTTCTTGAGCTTCGATTACAATTGGTTGTTCTTTAGATGGAAAGGAATCTGATGATGTAGCACCTGCATAAGACTTCTTTAATGACATAACTTATTGTGAATCCGTACTGATGGATGACTTATTGTGAATCCGTGACTGATGTGAAGTTTAACGTATACTGTGTTTTGGTTACAGTATTAGCAATAAACTCGTATAGTTCAACCAAGTTGATGGTTTACTTTTTGTTTCAGCACAATTGATGGTTTTTACACAGTACTTCATACCCTGAAATCAGGCTTTCGAAATATTGTAGAGAAATGAAATATTTTCCAATATGGAGATTTTTGAGAAAAAATGGTACCCCTTTGTGAGGAAATTTTATTTGATCGTTTTCAAAAAAGGGTTATTTTTAGTTCCTATGTACTCAAACATTATTTAGCTTTGAAAAAACCTCTTGATATACTTTAAAGTTTCCTCACAAAGTTTCCCCAAAAGAATACATCAAAATGGCTTTTTCCTCTTGTTATTTAGTGCATTTAGCACTCTCCGTACAAGAAGTTTAAAGGAAAAATTTGAAGAGTTTTCTGAGAAAAAAATACGCTAATTTAAAGCCAATATTTTCTCAAAAATGGCTGGAACTTTTTCTTTAAATATTTTGAATGGAAAAAACTAATTGAACTGAATGAATTGGCAAAAGCCTCATTTTTCTCTAATCGTTTAATTTTTCAAAAATTACACAAATGGAAGTTCAAGTAGTATTTTCAATCCCATTTTCTTTCAACTCTCTGTATTTTCGAAAACTGCAAAAAAAATTGCAAAACTAGAATATCGATGAAAAATATTTTTGTACTTAATAAAATGTAATTCAAAATTAATTATTTAAATAGAGTCAGGTACATTTTTTAATATGAGTTATTTCGCGTAATTTTTGCAAAACTTTGAAATTGAATATTCGTATTTCCCGTGCTTCTGTTGCTAAAGAGAGGCATCAGGCCCAATGCGCCAATGGCAACGTCGCCAAGGGCAGTTCACTTCGAAATTCAGAGAATCCTCGTTGTTGACCAATATCTTCTGGTATGGAAAGTTATAAGCAAGTTTTGAATTTGTAACAGTGTAGTTGCTTTAAAATAATTATTGTGTACAAATGTTTCTATTGTGTTCCAGATATAATATTTACATTCTAAAAGGCAGTATATTTGTAACCTTATTTTTAGACATCCATAGAGCGATGGTTATTAAATTTTCGGACTTCTTTTACTGTTAAAAGGTTTGATCGATGTTCATGGTATAATGATTAAAACCTTGTAAACTCAATTCGATGTAATCAAGACTAACTTGTATGAAATTATTCTTGTTTGTATAATATTCTATGAATATTGTATCAATCGCAATATATTAATGTGTGTTTTCTTTCCTGAAAGAAGAAATAATTTTGCTCCTGACTGCAGAAATAGTAGCAGATTCACGTCTCAAGCGCTTCGTTTGGGTTGGTTTGGAATTTTTAAGTCATGGCAGAAGTGTTAGTAGGTTACTTTCATGTTTTCTGCCAACAACGCTAGCGTCCCTCGCCACCCCGCAAGACCTGCAACAACTGTCACATTTTATTCATTTATTTACACGTTGTTTGAGTAATTTCATGGCTGAGCGATGCCGCAATGTGAGTGGGGTGAGAATGCAATATTCTCGTAATAGGTGGATGTAAAACTCGACCGGAGCGGGGGGAAATCGATAGCATGAAGTGAAGCAAAGAGTAAAATCTACTTGTCAAAACTCGATAATAACATGGAAACGTGAATTTGGAGCACATGCTTATAGAACCAAGGAGTAACTGGAGACTGTCAAGACAACCTGTTTGAATCAGAGATGCGGCCTAGCAGAACGGATCTCACATGAAGCGTATGCGACAGAATCGGCTTCAATGTGCATTTTAACTCAGCAGAGCGAGGACCCGTCTCAAAGTACAAATTCTAGTATAGAGACGATCAAGCCGTAAGGATCTTACGCAAAAAAAAATCGCGAACGATGAAAAGCTCTCGATTTAAAGAGAAGGGAAGTGCTCTTGGAGAAGAAAACTTATTCTGGCCAAATTTGTCGATTGCTATAAAATGCTCAAAGCTGACGATTGACATGGACTGCAATTGGCGAATGATGCAAAAAATGAGACTCAATTGAGATTAAAGGTAGAGAATAAACGACAGAGATCGTTATGAGAATGGTTTGTATGATACTAGAATTGTGAATAAGGGTCCAAGACAGTAAGATTAAGAAAGCGTAAGTAAAAAAAACTCTGCAAAGGGTGAATGTGAGCTCTAATTTACACCACTACATACAAAGCGGATGTGTAGAGTTGTTAGATATTGCAATCTACTTGCATTGACCGTGAAAGCAACATTTGCAGGGTGTGCCATAATTCTTCTTCTTTTTCTTCTTCTTCCCCTTATGCCTCCCAGCGTCGTGTTAGCCATTCGACATACTACTTTTTGTCTTGTGTTTCGGCTTTCTATCCTCTGCCATTCTAATTCTCAATATCTTGATGAGAACCACTCTATTCTGAGCATTATCCAACACTCATTTGAAAGATTTGAAAATTTTCTGCTACAACAAAGCCAGCAAATAAATGCTCTCCTAAATCTAGTATCAACATTAGGGACTAAATTATCCAATGTGTAATTTTTTTCGAATTGCAGCATGGAATGCCAACGGCTTGGTGCAACATCACCAAGAACTCGAAATATTTCTTTCGTAGAACAAAATTGACATTATACTAATATCAGAAACACATTTTTACAGTCAAGAATCACTTCAAATTTAAAAAAGTATATAATATATGATACCAAACACCCTGACGGTCATGCACACGAAGGCACTGCTATCCTCGTTAGAAAAATATAAAACATCACAAAGAAAAAGAGTTTCAAGACATCGTTCTACAAGCAACTACTATAACAATCACTGACTGGCGTGGGCCTCTTACAGTAAGCGCTCTCTATTGTTCACCAAGATGCAATATTAATAAAGCACGCTTTGAAACCTACTTTAACTACTTAGGCTCAAGATTTATAGCCGGAGGAGACTTTAATGCAAAGCACACAGAGTGGGGATCAAGACTCATCACTACGAGAGGACGAGAACTCCAGAAAACAGTAACATCACTTCAGCTTGAAAGCATCTCTACAGGAGAACCAACGTATTGGCCTACAGATTCAAACAAAATTCCAGACTTACTAGATTTTTTCATCGCCAAAGGAATATCATCTGGTTACTACTCCATGAACTATCATCTGACCATACTCCTGTTATTGTCACTATTAGTAATACAAAATTTCTACGACCCGCTCCCGTCATACTTGTAAAAGAAATACCAATTGGAACGTGTACCGAAATTGGATCTCCCACAGCGCCCAAATTCGAATGCCATTAAAATCTGCTGATGACATTGATGAAGCAACTGAGTATGTCACGCAAAGCATACAAACTGCAGCGTGGTATGCAACACTTCAACGGACTTCCATTAAAAATTGCACGATGTGGCCTGCGGAAGTCATCAACAAAATCTCTGAGAAAAGAAGGTTAAGAAGAATATGGCAAACTTCAAGACAAGCAGGAGATAAAACCAACTACAATAGAGCCATTAGACAGCTCAGCAGGCTTCTAAAGAACTTCATAAATAACAAGTTTCAAAATTACATCTCCAGCCTTTCCCCGACAGAAGCTTCAGATTACTCCCTATTTAATGCCACAAAATACTTAAAGCACCCAATCAAACCTGAACCCCCAATTCGAGACAAAAATAGTAAATGGGACAAGTGCTACAGAAAAAATTCAAGTATTCACACATCATTTCGCTAACGTTTTTCAAAGCTTCCTGCCTACGAATATGAGAGATGTAGAGGAAATAGAAGAATATCTAGATTCACCAGCACAAATGGCCCTTCCTTTAAAGTTTATTACAACTAAAGAATTATGTAAAGTAATACAGAAGGACCTGCCTTGCAGAAAATCACCGGGCTATGATCTCATCACTGCACTGCAGTTGATAAAATAACTACCACGCAAAGGGATTGCACTAATCACAGCACTCTTCAATGGGATAATTCGCACTGGACATTACCCCTCCCAATGAAAGGTTGACCAAATTCTGCTATTCCTAAAACCAGGCAAATCCCCACACGAAGCGTCATCATATCGTCCTATAAGCCTACTTCCAGTTTTATCTAAGGTATTTGAGAAACTTCTCCTAGCAAGACTGCGATCTCATATCCGTAACATCGTTCCCGACCATCAGTTTGGATTTCGCCAGGAGCACTCCACTATCGAACAAATAAACAGGATCACATCATATATAGAGAACAACTTCCAAAACAAGCAATACTGTTCTGCTGCCTTTCTTGATGTCACGCAAGCCTTCGATAAGGTATGGCATAAGGGCCTCCTGTACAAATTAAAACTCTACTTACCACATTCCTTCCTGGATATTTTCAAATTTTATCTTACGGATTGACAGTTCCAAATAAAATATCAAAACGGACTCTCAGACCTTTATCCTATTCAATCTGGGGTACCACAAAGTAGCGTACTTGGTCCAGTGCTATACCTGTTTTATTCAGCAGATATTCCTGAAACAGAAAACACATTAATTGCGACATTTGCTGATGATACAGCCATATTAGCTTCAGGCCCTGATCCTAGGAGAGCATCGGATAACCTGCAAGACCATCTCATCACACTCGAAGAATGGTTTAAGAAGTGGAGAATAAAAGTAAATGAGAACAAGTCAGCTCACATTACATTTACTCTCAGGAAAGAAACGTGCGCGCCAGTAGAAATCAACAGAAAAACAATACCGCAAACCGATTGCGTAAAATATCTAGGTCTTCACTTGGATAGACGTCTCACCTGGAAAAAGCATATACAAGCCAAGAAACAACAGCTCCAACTGCAAACAAGGAACTCTACTGGCTTATTGGCTACAGATCCAAGCTGTCCCTGGAAAATAAATTGCTAATTTATAAAACCATCCTAGTTCCTGTATGGACATATGGAATCCAAATCTGGGGCACAGCCAGCAGAACAAACATATCAATTCTTCAAAGATTCCAGTCAAAAATTTTAAGAGTCATCTCATCAGCACCTTGGTACATGTCTAATGCAGCACTCCATCGAGACCTCAGTATTCAAACAATTCAAGAGAAGATACAAGAAATTAGCCTGAACTACAATAAACGCCTGGAAACCCATCCAAACCATCTAGCCCTAAACCTTTTAGACAATAGCCAAGAAATATCTCGCCTCAATAGAACCTCCCCTTTGCAACTTCCTTACCGCTTTAGTATTTGACACACACAACACAAAAATAATTCTCCGTTTTGTGTTATTATTATTCTAATATTTGTTTCTCTTTTCTGTTATAGTCCTTGTGTATTGATCGTGGAAAGTACAAATGGGGGACTTTTCTGCAAGTTATTGTTTCTTTGATCATTTATTTTGATATTGTATAAGCAATTAATTATCATATTTACTTATTATTTCGGAATAAAATAGATTGTACATTTTCATTGTGTAAATAAAAAAATGTTCACAGTTGACAGTGCTCCCCTTTTTTATGAAGAAGCACTATTATACTGTCTTCCTATTCTCGCGGTATTCTTTCTTCTCTCCATATCTGTTGACACGTTGCTGTTATCCATGTCCTTACCGTTTTCCCAATATACTTTATAATTTCTGCTGATATTCCATGTGGACAAGCTGCTTTCCAACTTGAATTCTTCTGATTGCCTCTTCTACATCTCTTTCCGTGATGGAATCCTCGTCCACCTCTGCTCTTCTCCCCTGATCTCTCACTCACCAGGTTCGTTTCGCCTTCACCCTCTTTACCATTTCCCAGTGGCTCATGGAGTTCTTGACTCTCACTCAACTCCCTAGTCACCAGTGGTGGACCTGTTAATATCATTAAAGATGTTTTCATAATACTTCCTCCAAGTTTCTAGTATTTCTGTCTGTTCTGTCTTTAAGTTATTTGGATCCCTTATGCTTCTGACCGTTTTCTTTTGTTTCCCTCTTAGTCCATTTACTACCTGCCAAAATCTTTCTTGTTCTTATGGTACTTTTCCTCCAATTCTGTTGCAAACATTTCCCATGTCTCCACCTTTGCCTTCTTCACTTCTAGTTTTGTTCTATTTCTACTTTCTACGTACTTTTCCCAATCTCCTTGCGTCCTTGAAACCATATATGCGGCGTACGCTTTCTTTTCTTCTTTACCCATTCCTTGACCACCTCGTTTCACCATCTAGTTATTTTAAAACGCGTTTTTATCTCTTCCTACCACATACCTCTATCGCTGCTTCTAGCATTTTTTCCTGCAGTTTCTTCCATTCTTCCTCGATTCCTTCCCTAACCTCTCCCTGTTTCGTTTTCAGTCTTTCTTCAACTGCTTGTTCATACTTTTTTCCCCTCTATTCTCAATTTTTCACTTTTAATTTTAAAATATTTCTTAAAACGTTCTCTAGGTGGATTTTTAATACCGGTTTTCATCACCACCAGTTTATGTTCCGTGCTTAATTCTACACTTCTATACACCCTAATATCCATTAGTGCATATCGAAATGACTCCGTATATGTAAAGTAATCAATCATACTTTTAACTATTATCTGGTTTCTTCTCGTTTCAAAGGTGTATTTGTGTATTTTTTGTGTGGAAACCACGTATTTCCTATCAGCAATTGATTATCTCTACAACATTCTAACATCCGCTCCCCATTACCATTCCTTGTTTTCTCCATCCCATATTTCCCCATACTACCCTTTCCTTTCCGCACATTCAATCCTATTCCGGCATTCCAGTCTCCCGTTATCACCACATGATCAGTCGTCCCTTGTGTTTGTTCTATTACTCTCTGAAGTTCGGAATAGAATATTTCCTTTTCTAAAGTGTCTATTTTCGGGTGGTGCATATATACTCACCAGTGCCATTCTTTCCTTTAATTGTATGTTCACTCTCATACATCTTGCAATTACCGGTTCCCAATTTATCACTCTCTCATTAATTTCCGGGTTTACGATAATTTCTGCTCCCCCAACTGCCCTTGTTTTAATATCCACTTCGCTATATCTCATTACATAATATATATATATATATATATATATATATATATATATATATATATATATACACACTTTATGCAATTCTATCTCTTCTGCTCCCTTCTTTTTAACTTCACTAATACCCAAAATCTTTAAATAGTACTTTTGCATCTCTTCTACTGTTTCCATTTCCTTCCCTGTTATTGATGTAATATTCCATTTGCCAATATTCATGTTCAATTCCTTGCGCGGTCGTCTGAGTTGTCTTTCTTGTCCGAGGCTATTTAAATTTCTCTGAATCTGCTATAAGAGTGAGTGGGTGATTGGCCCTACGTCACTCTGCCCAGTGAGAATGTCCCCTTTCCGCCTCTGGGCCTGCGTAATTTTGTTCAGGGTTTTCTCCCCTAGCCTTTGGAGATCCCTCTCCTCCCTGCAAGGCAGTAGGTTGGTTTTCTGTCGGGGTTTCCTTCCCTTAGCCTTTGGAGATCCCTCTCCTCCCTGCAAGGCAGTAGGTTGGTTTTATGTCAGGGTTTCCTTCCCTCATCCCAATGCTCTCGTTTTCAGGCGACGGAGACTCGCCCTCGCCCTGCTCTCATTAGCTGCTCTCCAAGCTCTCATCTTAGAGAGCACCCAGGGGCCGCCACGGGGAGGAGAGAACAGGACTTGCTGACCCTTGACCCAAATCGGGTATTCCCATTACAGAAGGGCATTATTAGTGTTTTAGTGGTGTTTACTTGTAGGCATAGGTAAACTCCCGCCAGGCCCAAGTAAGCCATCTGATCCCAGTTTGTCATAATTAATAGTAGAAACTTCTAGGGTGTGTAGACGGGTGAAAGATATAATTTTTGCCAAAGAACATGTGGAAGGAAATTTCATAGAGGGAAGTCACAAATGTGATATTTGCCCCTGCTTTCTAGGCAACTCATCGTTCACCGGTTTCCGGCAGGTACACGAAACCTGTCTCAGAACTTGACCTGAACAAATGAACTTACCATTACATTGGTCTTTCATTCCGTCGCGAACCACCGTCTACTGCGGGACAGTCTGCATCGCTATCTAGCGCTCCTGGTCTTCCAACAGGGAATTTCATCGCAGTCTTCAAACTCTCGTGCCGACTCACGTAAGCGACATATCCCCCAATAAACGGATGGTGATGCTTAAAATATTGCCTCACAGAATAACAATACACACTAGTCCTCATTTCCAACTGTATGTGAGCATAACGTCATCGCGATATTAGCGCACATCGGCAGTAGTGAAGCAGAGGAAGGAATTATTCCTAATGAAACGCATCTAATAAGGAAATCGCCCCCAATTTTCATTCATCACGTAGAGAATTACAAAAACTTATCAGTGAAATTCATAATGCTATTGATGATAACTTCACTAATCTATTAAAGAATTTCCATTGTCTATTACTTCCCCAGATGATTATAGAGAAATTAATGATATTAAATGATAATAACTATCAGTATTACACATTTCGTGATTCAAATAGTAAGATAAAAAGTGTCATCATACGTAATATCCCAACTGTATATTCCGAAAGTGAAATCGGTGAGGAACTTACACGTCTGTTTCGTCGATGTCGTCGTCGTCACGTCGATTTTCGTCGAAAACCCCAATACTGCTCTGCGCGATAGAAGTCCATGGCTTATTTGAACTCCAAAACTATTTGAAATTACCAAACTGTTCAACTCAATTGTCTCGGTGGGACGTCGTAAAAAAGCTTGTTTCAACAAAAAATAAAAATTGCCTATATTTTACGCATAATTACGCACAAGTAAAAAAAATGAAGCCTAAATGTGAATGTCTCATTCCATAATACACTGAAATTTACTCAATGCCTAATTTGCAAAACTTAATAATCACATAGTAAATACAATAACATTCTTTAATACCCTCGTTTTGTTCAGAAGGAACTGTGGTTCGTTACGCACATTATTACAGATCACATGTTCCACGTGCCATTGTCCGAGCGGAAACAGTTTGTAAATGTTAGCCTCTATTTACGAAACTTCTTGCAATCTGTCTTCTTTTAAACAAGTCTATTGAATGTTTATGATACTACTTAACAGAAACTGTATTTTCGACCACAATGCATTCTATAAACCGAAACACTGATCACAATCTCTATTGAAGTAACAAAATGTACAGTACAAATACCTTGCAATCCGTCTTCTTCGTAGAACCTGCCTCTTGAACATTTATGATTCAATTTAACAGAAACTGTATTTTCTAACACAGAACATTCTATAAACCGAAGCCCAGATCACAATCTATCCGGTATTAACAAAGTGTAGAGTACAGATACCTTTCTTTCTTAAGATAACCTCCTACCTCGTCTCGAATCCAACAAGAACGTTTCAACCCAAACGTCCAGCCTCGTGACGTCCCCCCGGCTTGAGAAGGGAGAACCCCCTCCCTACCTCCGATACACCCCTCCTTCATGGAATAAACTGGTGTCGTCTTAGCGGCAGCGGCGGCGCCAAATTCGTTTGTTGAACATGCGAATGGTCACAATTGGAATATCGGGTTTGAAGAAAATCGTATGAAGGTTTAGGCTCTAGCATTGCACACAGAGTTTTACCAATCATTCGGTTAAAATTATAAACCAATTTATAAATATATATTATATATAAATTATTATAAACAAATTTTTCGGTATCATGGACTCACAAAATTTCGATTATGTCTACACAATTTTCTATATGCTACATTAAATAGCTTACACTTCCCACTTAAAGTCGTGGAAACTAGGTATATTCTAGACATTGTCGGATCCCCTGGGTTCCCTAGACTTCCCCACGGGACCAAGAAGTTTATTTTCTGCATTTACTGCCAGCAATGCTAAATTGCTTCATCGTAATTTACAAATTGTGTTTAAATCTTAATAGAGCATCTGAGAGCAATTAACGAGATAGTCAGTAAATCTCCCCGAGACATGATCGCCAACGTCTTGAGGGCACTGACTGTTGATCGTGACATAGCCCCAGAGGTTCCAACCACCACAGGCAGGATTCTGGCGTTGGGTATTCCATGAAGTTGGGCTGCCAGGGAAATAACTGGTTGGTACTTTACCACTTTTTCCTCTCCTGCTTTTAGGTTAGACCCATCCTCGTGGCGGACAGTCACATCGACCACATGGACCCCCTCCCGGCCTTAGAGGAAGTAACTTACTACATGTAGGAACATGAGTTATCAATTCTTCTATCAAAAGTTTTTCTATCAAAAATTCGCTGATTGTTACCGCCGCATTACAATACTCTTTAGTTATTATGTAAGTACACGGTATAGCGAGAAAGCAAAATGTACACCACGTTTGCAGAAAATTAGATTAAAGGTCCCCAAGGAAGAATTAAATAAACTGAAAATATGATTCCACCCTCTGGATTCTTTTAACTGACGTTTTGCGAACGAATGTCTAATGAAAATATTACCATCTTTTTCGGCTTAGCAAAGAGATTTTCATCTAACATTTCGTTGTTTTTTTTCTAAATAAAAACACAAACTTTTATTGAAGCTGAATAGTAATTGATTTCATTTTATGAAAGTAGATTTTTAATTTTTATAAACATTACAATTCTGTAAAATGTAACGTTTACGAACACCAATTAAAATACCAATTTTCTCCCACGCTGTTTATAGGTAATTTGAAGAGACAATTCAAAGAATTTTTCTGGTTATTAAGAGTGAAATAAAACCATATTACGTTTCCTTCATTCACCAGGAAAGTTGTTTTTCAAGACCATGTAGTTAAAATATTTTCTTCGAACTACTACTTACGGTGTATAGACAGTTTAGACACGTAAGAAAAGTTAAAAACAATTTAAAAATCGTAATCTAATTGTAAGTGTAAGTATGGTGTTCCCGTGGTGTAGTGACGGGTTAGATGGTGTGCGACGCAGTTGAAGTAATTTCCAATTTATTTATGTTATAAACATAAGACCTCAGTTATAATTGCTACTTTAATTTAATAAGATAAACAAACCTCTATTTGTAGTTTGTGATACGAGCCTGCTAGATGCAGATGAAACCTTGCATCTTGCAAAGTAGACGAATGGAAACCCGCTATGTTAACAACCTCTTTTACGATGCAGCCGGGTGAATGCAACATCCAACCCCTTACGCTGCACGCATGCTATTTCCTTAATTCTAGCAAATGCCGGTAAAAGGGGACCGATGGAAATGCGGAGGGGGAAACGTTTCAAAATGTTTCGAGCAGAACATTCTCAAAGAGCGGATTAAGTTTAGTCTTCGTATAAAATAAATACTATTCTGTCGTAACTCAGGAGTACTTCATTGGAACCTCCCCATTCATGCTGTGAAGGCCCTCTCACAAACAAACATACAAACAAAGATGACAATGTTTCTAACAAAATGTTGAATTGTACGTACACTAAGCTTTATCGTACATATTTCCATCTATATTCCTAAGTCAGATTAATTTATATATTGACAGCATTAAGAAACTAGTAATGTTAGCTCATACTTTCTCGTGTTATTGGCAACAATTGTGTAACATTATAATAATACTACAACTTCTATTCTACTAAAACTTCAACCATCACTTGAATAATCAAACTAAATGACTTTAAGTTAGGGAAAACATATAATATTATGAAATAACTGAATGTGAAATGATTCGAAGATCTGATTTGAGAACAGATTGCATTAAGTAAGAAATCTCTAACTTCACTACTGAAGGTGAAGGGCAGGTTCAAAAAACAATTCTGTCACTATATAACAAAAAATTATATGAAAACTACTCGTAATTCGAAAAAATGTACGTGCCGTTATTTAAAGATCTAAATTTGAAGAACAGATTTCCGTAAGAAGAAAGATAAATAAATCTTCATTAATGTAGTTGTTAGGGTTGGAAAAAATTCTTATTTTATAATTTTCAAAATTCCAAAGGATTTTAATAAAAACACACCTATTCATATTATTAAGTAGATTTGTTTTATTTGAGCAAAAATTTTGAGGCGTTTGTGAAAAAAAAATGGAACAAGTTCTACGAGCTTCATGTAAAGTACCCCCAAAAATTAGAAGATACGTTTCAAAGTTGAAAGGTCACCACATCAACCAATCTGACTGGGGAATACATATTAATAATTTTGACTGAAAATCCTTTGTACAATTTGAATATTAATGTTGTTTACAAGCGAACAGGCAGACGGTCGTTTTGAAAATCACAACCTTTTTTTGGTATCGGCATCCCCCAAAACGTATTTCCGGCAAAATCTCGAATTTTTAGCACTTAAAGTTCTCTATACCACATATACGAGAAATATAAAAGTTGAATTGTTGACAACAATGTGAAAATCGAAGTGTCAAAACTTCAATTCTAATCGGAGAGAAGTTTGTGTTAATTCCTTTACAATAATTACAATGTTTCTTTTAATATCTACAATTACAAAATAAATTTCCTCTTTCAAATATCAACTTTGGGGTCCTATACTTTTATTTACCATTATACGTGTTTAAAGTATAATTACTGTTTTGTGATAAGAAAATTAGAAAACACCATCCCCGGAACTTTAAAAAATTCGTTTTTGTTTTTCGGAATTTAAGGGAAACTTTTCGTTTTCCTTTATTAAATGCATTTTCATTTCTCGGGAATAAGCATCTATTCCATTGTTCGCCGCATTACTCTTTTGCGAGAAAGAGACTTTCAAACATTTTCAGGGAGAATATTTCTTATATCACGAGAATCTCGTGTTTTCCGAACCTCGATACTAAGTAGCTCGATATTCGATACTCCATAGCCCAGTTTTCAATTTATATTAGCTAGTTTTGTGTCTATGAATGTCTTTACCCTCTACTTTGTGATGTCAAACGAGGGTTCACTGAAAGCTGCCAGCAACAACGCTGACTGAAGAAGCAACGGCGGCGACGGCGGTAGCGGTGTGGAGACAACGGCACGCGTTGCACCTCCTAGAGGTCGAAATGACAACCAAAGACCCATTAATTTACTTTTTGCAGTTTTTTTTATTTTGTTAATTTCATTAATTTGAAACTGTAGAACAAGCCTTGCCTATTACAGTTGCCGACAGTAGACGCGGCCAATTACAGAGTAATTCTTGCAATTATTTCTGGTTGGTAGAATTTGAAAAATTACACTTTCAAACGTCATCTCAACAATGCTAAATTAGAAGTTCGAAAATAATTTACATAAAGTTATGTAATATTCATATTTGTCTTTTGCAGTTAACGAAAAAGTTTATTGGTAAATGCAAAATAACGCTTATTTAGCATCTCTAAATGCAAATAAAACAATATTAATCTGCGATCAGGCACACCTTTCCAGGTGCGAGAAGGTCGCTTCACTTCCTTCTTAAGTAGTCTTTTCATTCAACCCATTCTTCCAAATGGGTTATACTCAAATTTACTCGAGGCTTTTTTTCTCCAGAAATTGATTTTATCAAATCGAGATACATTTTGGAACTTATTATCCGATCATTTCTTTTCTAATTATATCGTCCCTGAAAGAACCCTCAACATCTTACAATTTTATTTTTATGTCTGAATTTAACTGATGCAAATTAACAAGCTCTACATAGTTTTAACATCCGTTCAAGAATCCATCCTACTATGTAAACAAATGATGTTCATAATGAGATGTATCAATGTCCATAGTAGAAATACATCTCTTCAATACAGAATAAAGTACACTACACAAGTTTTCATCAATTTGCACAATGACGCCTTTTACATCATAAAGTCCATAAAGAATTTATTCTCTGTGAATTTAGATAACTATTGTTCCGCAACAATAATAGGATCACGGCGTTAATGTTGAGATGAGAAAATTAATTTTATTATGTTGCATGAAGTGGTAGCGAGAATATATAGGTAATAAATTATGTAGTAAGAATAAAACCGATTATTGAGATGAAACAAACTATCCGTAATTTTGTGTTCCTAATTCATTTTGGACGTTTTTCGGCTCGTTTGCGCCCACTGTACACCGCGTCGCGACGAGGGGCAGCATGGGAGGGAGGAGGGGCGAGGAACGCTTCTGAGAAGGCGCCTCGAGTCGCCCGCCCGCAGCCCCGCGGGCCCGCTCGCCTGCCCCCGCGCCGTGCGCCAATCCCAGTGAAGAGGCGGCAGTCGGGCTTCTGCGTGAGGCGTATTGACTCTCCTTCCACCGGCCCATACACCAGCGAGCACGGCTCGCGAGCCTGGCTCGCGCCGCGCCGGTTGTACATCTGTCGCCGCCGCCCCCTGCGTGCCGTGCTAACACTTGTAGGATACGATCGACATGAACCGCGCTCGCAGGCGCACGGCCAACTGCAGTGCTTCGGCGTGCACGCGTTTGGCGAATGACGTACTACGAATGTCGTGGTTCACATCTTCAAATTTTGGTCCATAGACCAGGCATTACAAAAAACAAACACAGCAACAACAGCTTTTTCGATTGACAATTCAATTCAATTGAAAATGAAGTCAATTGAGCCTGACTATTGCCTACCAGCGACCTGAACTGAATTGTTGGACTTTTTTTAAAATTTGTCAGAACTTGCACTCCCAACTGTTCTTTAACTCCCATTTTCATCATCAGTCAATTGTATAAGTTAAAGTTTGCATTTCTAAATGCACTAATATTTTTGTGGCGTGAGTGGAACAAAATCTGCCGTCATAAGCAGAATATCTTGAAAATTAATACTATACTGTGGTTTTGGCAGAGTTGCCTCTCAATTCCACTGAAGACCCGTCACCCCAATGGTATTTAGGTACGGTTTTTTATGTCTTTCTCACTCGTGCCGCTAGGTGTCGCATGCTCTCGACCGTATCAAGCAGCGATGCTGATGAAGCGACTCGAGCGGCACGGCCGAGAAAGACGCGAAAAACCGTGTGTGGAATTGAGAGGCAGCTCTGTAAAAACCGCAGTATATAACATTCTGGTAGTCCACAGACTTTGAACCAAATGTGAAAAGTATGTACAGGGGGTAAGCCACTACTAAACTACTTTTGCTGCAGCGAGGTCTTTCATTTGGATGCCTACGCAAGCGGATTTGTGACACCGAGTAAGCTGGATTGGACAATGCCATTGGGATTCGTAGAGACCGTGGTTGCTAACATCGGTCGTTTACACGGTTGTCTCCGATTACATCCAAGTGGAGTATTTTTAACTAGAACCACATCACACACCCCACTCCACCAGTATCCCCTTCTCCCATTCTGATCCCACTCTTGTTCTTACAGCAGACGATGGGTTCCATTTCTTTTCCCATCGTATGTTTCTCTTTTCTTTTCTATTTTTTTATTTTTTCCTTTTTCTTTTTCTTTTATTTTCTTCTTTCGTATCCATTTGCAGAAATTGAATTTTGCTGATCCTAGATCGCAGAAACTCGAAGTTCTAAAGACTACCAACACAACTTTCTAACTGAACTCAGTTCACTTAAAAAAAAAGCTCTATGACAAAGAAGGCAAGCCATTGAACTAACTTCCATTTCGTGAATTTATCTTTCGTGTAATTACACGGGATCGGAAAACTGTAAAATGCGGGAATGATATGTTTCAGTTCCCCGTCTCAACCAATCAATATTTTCGGAAACTTATCTCGTCTGTGTCCCGGGAGGGAGAAACAGTACGCCTCGCAGCAACCGCTGGTGTGGGAACAAATGCGCTGGAGGATTCGGAGGAGGCGGCGGCCGCTTCTCGGGATTTGCAGCGCAGGCTCGCGTCCTTTCACGGCCTCCCCCCCCCACTGCCTTCGCTCGGGCCCTCGCCTCGGCTCGGTTCGGGCAGAAAAAGAAATCGAGGCAACATATTCTGCCGACGAAAAATGTTCGACCTCCGCGAGGAATTATGGAGTGCGAGCGCCGGAAAAGAATTTCTCCATATCTGTCGTTCGGATAGAGAGCTCGCGGTGGAGAATCCGCGTGGGAGGGTAATCATATTAAAAATATTGCAAAAGGGCACTGCGAGCACGAGGAATGGAAATGCACTGTTCTATCTGGGGTATCAAAGCGTTCTCTAAATGGGGAAAGTCAGCAAAATATTTAAAATGAATCGTAAGAAAACCATGCAGAAGCATCTGAAGGATTAAGAAGAAATATAATTTGAAATGAGTGAAATTGAATTTTTCATATTTATGTTCAATATCTGTATTTCCAGGAATGAGAGCTCAATGATAATCAATTTTGGCACAATACGGTGGTTGCATTGCAATTCGTTTATTTCTCCAAGGAGTTGTGCCGTCTATTTGGTAATATTAGCTGCATAAAAATGGAGGTAGGACAGCTGGCAGTAATCATACTCTTAAACATGAAATCGGTTCAACAACGTGTAAAAATCTTTTGGTTTTCTAGAAATTAGTGCAAACGTCAACATTAATTCGCTCGATTTACAAGAGTAGGGAATAAAAATTAGTCACTACTTGATAATAAACGACAAACAAAAATTATTTAGAATGATATTTCATAAATATTCCTTTTATGTCTTTCTGTATGAAAAATGTGAAATGTAAAACGTTAAAAGCTTTTCACGATTGACGGTAATTTAAATTAATACATTAATCAATAAGTTAAA
Organism: Teleogryllus occipitalis; assembly: GCA_011170035.1. Lineage (NCBI taxonomy): Eukaryota > Metazoa > Arthropoda > Insecta > Orthoptera > Gryllidae > Teleogryllus > Teleogryllus occipitalis. Next base: position 636,309 of record BLKR01000098.1, on the reverse strand, counting down.
ATATGTGTCGTAGATTTCAGCGTTTTTATCAGTTTCAATAGAATTAGAAAATTCACAAAACTACACATTCATTATCTTCTGTTTCCGATCCCGTGCCATCAAACTCATCATTCACATTTACAAATCACCTCTTCTTTGTATAATTGTTGTTGTTTTCGGCATTGATTTGCTATTAAAATAAGTAGCGTTAACTACAAGGACATTAGCAATCACAATCAATAGAAACAAAATACTAACATCAGAATACAAAAAAATAATTTAATAATTTTGTCATTATCGTTTACGAGAGTACTGGTACATTAACCAGCTTAGTTCATTACAATTTATTTTCAATATACAATTTATTTATTTCATTTACAACAATAGAAACAAAATACTAACATCAGAATACAAAAAAATAATTACATAATTTTGTCATTATCGTTGTACGAGAGTACTGGTACATTAACCAGCTTAATTCATTACAATTTATTAGTACGGTTTTACTTTCTCGCATACTACATACGTGGTATAGAGAAAGTTATGAGATACTGCAGCGAAAACTGGCGATTTTTTGGCAGAAAAATTTGTATTGTACATTCTTAATTCCGAAAAAGAGGATACTTCTTGCTCCTTTGTGAAGTATATTAGTCCTTTAACTCGTTGTGTAGTCAGAATCCACGTTTTGTGGATCCTTGATACCGAAAAATTAGTTAACGGTAAAACGTCTGTTCGTCTACCTCTCCGTCGGTCCGTCCATCCGTCCTTCGACACAGTCCATCCGTCGGAATTGTCCGTCTGCCTGCTGTCTGTCTGTCCGTCCGTCCATCCATCCGACAGTCTATCCGTTTGCCCGTCTATCAGTTCGTCTGTCTGTGAACAACGCCAGCGACTAAAACGTAAGCAAGATTTTCACCAAACTTGATGTTTCCAGTCGATCTGGCTGATGACGCGACCCCTTGAATTTAAAACCAATGTCTTAATTTTTCGGAGTAATTTACATAAATCCTCAAGGACATTTTCAATTTTTCCTCAAAAATGGCTACAATGTTTTATTGAACTTTTCACGGAAAGCTATTTCCCTAGAATAAACAACGACGCAGCTCTCAATTTCGTTGATATATGTAAATTTTTGAAAATTGCAAAGTTAAAAAAAATTGGCGTCTTTCTACTCTAAATATTGAAGATCGAGATTCTCCTTCTGAATAAACTCTTAATTTTAAAAAATTACATCTTTAAACGTGAACACAGTTCTTTTGAAAATAAAAGTATGAATAGTTTTTCGCATAATTTGAGTGAAATATGGGCAATATTTAAAAAAATTAAAATCAAGATTTTCTCTAAAACGGTTCCAAGTTCTTTTAAACCCTTTTCTACGGACAGTGCTGCCCGCACGTAAGAACAGGGCAGAAACGCCATTTTTATATCATTTGGATTCTTCAAAAATTATACAAATGTAATTTTCGTCATATATCACTCACGTCGTTAATATTTACATTACGGTGGTTTATTGTATTGCATTATTGTATTGTATTATTGTATTCTATTACATTAATGTTGCATTATTGCATTTATGTAAATAAGTGCTTAAAATTATTTATGAACGTTCTAGAAAACTCAAAATTACTCTCTGAAAATTAACTCAAAATTGCCCATGTTTAGAAATACATAAACGCCATTTTCTCAAGAAGAGCTCTAAATTTTTTTCTTAATACTTTTTGTACGGGTAGTGCTACTGAATTACGTGACATATATGCCATTTTGATGTATTCCTTTGATTTTTCATAAACTACACAAAGACTTTTTTGGAAATATTTCCCACGTCGTTAATATTTACATTACGAGTATTTTCAATACCGTATTGCATTTGTGAACCCAAGATTTTTCATATGACTTATTATGAAATTTCTCGAAAACCGAAAACGTCTCTGTAAAAATATGCTCAAAAATGCACATTTTCCGAAACGCTCGGACATTTTATCAAGAACGGTTCATAAATGTGTTTAACTTTTCTGTAATGTTCTTAAACAAGTATTTCAATTCTGTTTGGGGACCGCAAAATTGCGATGAAGTAAAAAAAAACGTCGTTTCGGTGCCGATAGGTAGCAATTTGGATGTAGGTGGGGCAAGCTAGTTTAGACTAAAAAGCCAACTACAGCAAGAAAGTCTGTGTCATTCTATAGCACCACTATTTTTGTTGTTTGTTTCAAGCAAAAGCATCCTGCCATGTCAATGAACTCGACGGTATAATTCAACACACAGTCGTAATATTTTGTGTGGTTTTCATTAGTTTATTACTAGCAATTTACAAAGGACTAACAAAAGTTAATAATTTCAATTTTAACACAGATTCAGTTCGTCAATAACAGTTTAAATTGGTTTGTCCAATCTGCAGACAGAAGTAAATTCAATGAAGCCATAGAACTTCTCCAATGTAAAAGAACTCAAAACGTCCAATACGCCGGGGATTTGCTCAGTGACAGCCGAAGGAAACGTCATCTCAACGAACCCAGACCGAAGACCCCAAGACCTCTTCTTTCCGGGAGCAAGAGGATGGAAACTGGATGAGCTCGGGGGCTTTCCGCGATGACGTGTGCACCGGCGCGGGGACCCTGTGCGCGCACTTCGCTGGAAGGCGGAGGCGCCGCACCGTGGCGGCGCGGCGGGCGGGCGCGCGCATGCGTGGATGGATGGGAGAAAAACAAAAGCGGGCGCCGATCGCACTGGCCCCCTTGTAGCCAAGACCCTCGTCCCCCTCTCTCTCCGCGACTTTTTTGTCGTTGCCTCTACAGCGTCGCTGACCCGGAGATCCTGGGGTATGAGATCCGACAGTGGTGGCTTCTGGACACTAGCTACATTGCTGGGGCGAACTCATTTCTATCTAGACAACAATTCTAGCGCACGGTTGCTCTAATCGGTAACTACCGACCAGAGTAACAGGAAAACTTTCTGTGATTATCCTTAGCAACACCAGGCGATTGCCGGAGCTGTAACCCTAACAAATGGACCAGGGGCCGCGCGCGATCTTTCCTTCCTCAACCTGGCAACGCTAGCCGCCTGCAGCAGCAAAAACGAAACTGAGCAAAACAACACTAAACGGCTGTCTGCTGTGGTGAACACTCGCGCCTAAACAGTTCTGACGATTTTCTCCAAAATTGATATTCCCGATCAATCTAAATGAACTCAACGTCTTGGAGTATGAAAGGGATATTTGGATTTTTGGCGGTACTTCACATAAGGCCTCAACATTTTAAATTTTTTTCAGAAATGACTTGATTTTTTTAAAAATATAAGGGCCATAGCGTAAAGGACCCTTAAAAGAATGGCGAAGGTATTTTGTTCATTAAAACCACTCATTTCGAAAATTGCAAAAGTTCAAAATATTTTCGGCGCCTTCCATCAACTACAATATTAAAGGTAGATATTTTCTTTGTATGAAATCTGTTATTTAAAAATAGATATAGAAATATGGCCATGCACAAATTTTCAAAAATATATGTAGTTTTCGCCCAATTTTGCGTGAAATATAGGCAATATTCATATTTTATTGTAACGAATATTGCATCATCTGCCGGAATTCGCTGCGTGGATTGCATCATATGACGGCGCCCCCCGAACTGGATGGTTCCGGGGTATTTGCGGGTCGCGTAGGTGGGTGGCACGAATTCCCGAAGGGTCTAAGTGGGCGCCAGCCAGGTATAAATTCGCCGCTGTCGGCGACCGCTAGTCGGTCTTGAAGTGGAAGCTGGGCTGTGAAGTTTGTGCATTGCGGCGAACAACGGTGCAGTCGGTGAACAGCAGTGCAGTGGACTGTGCTCAGTGGCGTGAACTGAGGTCAGCGCAGTGGATTGTGGTCAGTGCATCGGACGGTGGTCAGGGCATCGGACGGAGGTCAGTGCATCGGACGGCGGTCAGTGCTTAGGACTGTGCGACAGTGCAAAAGAAGTGAACAATGAAAATAAATAATCAAGAAAAGTGAGCCGTGTTTAAAGAAATGACCAAGTGAAGAACACAAGGACTGTGAATACTATCTGTACATAAATTAACTATTTTTCAATGTACCTTTAAGAAACAAAATAAACGTCTTTGTTAAAATAATATCTGTTTTAATTCACCTCTTAGAATCGTTACATTATATGTTTTAGCAAAATTACCTACGTAATGACTTCTAATAGTTGAATGAAAAGCAAATCTTAAAAACGTCATAAGAGAAAAACCTCTTTTAGGTGAAAACTCTGAACATATTTGGAGCTGGTTTTTTAGTTATTTGAAGTTCCTCTGTTTACATATTAAACTATGAAACGCCTATTTAATGAAAAAAAGTAAAAACCTTGAGTTTTCAAACAAATTAATATGTTTAATTTTGGAAAAATAAAGGATTTTAAGAAAGCGGTATTTCTGTCATAGAGTTCAGTGCATTATGTTTGATCCTAACAATCTGTTAACAGATAAAAACCCGTTTATGAAATAATAATGTTGAGATACGTTTGGAAAATTCTCACGATTTTAATAATGCAAAAACTACTTAAATTTCGAAAATCAGTACATGAAATGATTTAAAGATCTAATATTGAAGTATAGACTGCATTGACAACGACATCACCTCCTCTTCTCCTCGCGATTCAATAATATGTTTGTAAGAGAGACTCTCCTATAAACACATTATTGAAGCTAGATATTTCTTCTATATTTCTAGTCTATATTCGTTGACCACAAATTCATAGGTTTTGATGAAATCCCAATCTATATAATATTTAAAAGCAGAGCGCACTTTTGTCTACTCGAGCAAGAAATTGAAAGAAAAGTTTGACCAACATTGTTGAGAAACTTTTCAAAATTTCTAGATGCTTTTTCTGAAAGTACCCTCAAAAACAAAATCAAATTCGCACAGCTTCGTGGTAGGTTCTATTAATCAGAAATAATCAGTTTTCGATCGAAAGATATCAACGCTGATATCATTTTAGATATGGTTTAGGTATACGAGAGAGTAATAAACAGAGAATAAACGGAAATAGTTTATGTTTTAATACTCTTATGAATCGTTAATATGTGGGCTTATAATTAATAACTTATTTATATTCATAATTTGTTGATGTTTCTTCTTCCAATAAACGTCTTCTCCCTTTTTGTTAAAATACATACCGGGAACGCCAGTTCTCAATACATTCCTCATCAAACCACAACTTTATTTCAACGTGAATGTTTTCTCTTCACACCGTTTTCAGCGCGAGATGGAATTTAAATTCGTTTGGAGTTCCTCATTCACAAGCCCTCTCTAGGGCCTGCGCCAGCATTATAATTAGTTTTCAAACGCCAGTCGTTTGTGCAAAACATCCAAATAAAGTTTTGTGAATTTCCTCTCGATTCTCAAAAAACTCCCAATACCGTTACATTTCGCCATTGAAGTAATTTGTTTTGAAAATAGTAAAATCAGGTTTAAATAACTCTTATATGATACAAGATTGTATCTTTTTAATAAAATTTCGCATGTACATTAAACTTTCGTTAGCGAGAACTCGCAGAACACGAATTTCGCCGTAATACGAACAAAACTGCGATTTTCGGCAAGGGATTACGGTAATACGGACATTTATAATACTCAAATAGCACGAGTTTTCATAACACGAACTCCAATAATTTCGTTCCCTTGGAATACTTCTTAATGAGAGTTAAGAAGTATACTATATTTTCATTCGTGCCTTTGTAAAAAAAATTGCCCGAACTATTGTTACGAGTTTTAAAGTAGGATTTACCTTCATTCCTCGTTCTGGACAAATACAACTTACGTCTATACTATTGTATGTATATACAACTTACCTAGAAGCTATATGTATTCTAATAGACATTGAAAAATGAGTTTAAAAAAAATGTTAGTGTTAAATCATTTCATTACATTTTTATGTTAACATCGAATTTCTCGTACATTAAATTTTCTGGGTATCAAACGGGTGACAAAACAACTAAAAAAGCTCCATAATCTTCTAGAACTAATCTTTAAATGTAGATATTCAAACACTTGTACATATTTAGGATATACGCTAAATATTTTTCCGGCTTTATTTGAATACTGATTAAAGCGGTTATCGAATTGATTTACATTCTATCCCATTGCCAGATGTTGAATGTTGTATGCACTTATTTGTAGTCCTGCTAATGTTTTCTGCACGGCATTCTTTTATCATAACTGTAATTAAACGATATTTCAACAATTTATTATTATTATTATTATTATTATTATTATTATTATTATTATTTAATTGAATAAAAGTAAATTCACGTTATTTTTATGATTTTATTAACTTGTTTTCTCAATACAACGAGAACAGGTTATATTTTTTTGCGATATCAGTATCGTAACACATCTTATTACAATATGAGATTGGAAAATTATTAAACGAGGCCGTTAGGCCGAGTTAGGCAGATACCAAATTTAACCGGAATCAACCTAGACAGAAACCCCATCTATTCCACGAGAATAAAAAAAATAAGTACCCTTTCCACATATTTCTACAACAGTTTTCTGAAATGTACCCTGATTAGAGGTGATCATTAGGTTTCCCGGACCGCAATGCTAGCTGTAAGATTAATTTTAGTTTAGTTAGTAAGTCAACAAACATGTGTAGAGTTAATGTAACCGAGCTATGTAAATACCATCAAGGCAAACAATAAATTGAAAAAAAGACTGAGTTTGATAACCAATCGAGTATTGTAATATGATGTCATGATACGTATATCTTACAACGTTTCATCCACTTTGTAAAAACTGAAATATCTGAAATATTGACTATTTTTTCTTCTGGAAAATGTGGCCAACTCATGTGACGTATTTTGTCGTTCGAGGTTATTGGGAGGCCATGGATGATTTCAGAATTAAAGACAAAAGAACGAGAAAATACCATCGTCGTGTAAAATAGTAAAATGTATACGCATATGAATTAATTGTTGCTTCAGAAAATATTATTGAGATATTAATAAGCATAGATGATGAAATTGAAAGAAGAGTCACTTATGCTTTGAATTGTTCAATACCAGAAAAGTCAAGAATGTCTTACAAGAAAGAATGTAAAATTTTTGAAGAATGATGTAGAGAAAAAAATGTTTCCGATATTTCTGAAAAAGTTATGCTAGCATATTTCACTTCTAACGGTGAAAACGGGAAGTCTAGTTCAATGTGGTGTCACTACTCCATGCTACGAAGCACCATTTCAGTCAATAAAAATATTGATATAAGTAAAGTATACGCAATTGGTCGCGTTTCTTAAGAGACAAGTGACGGATGTGTGCCCAAGAAATCTGGATTATTTGCAAAAGGAGATATTCATAGATTTTTACTGAAGGCAGATGATCATTATTTGATGATGAAGGTAACATTAATTGAAGGGATATTTGGAGATTGTCGAAGAGAAGAAATGAAAAATATGACGTTAAAAGATGTAGTTGACTATGATACATTAAAAAAAAATTAAGGTTCCAAATATGAAAACTAAGGATGAAAGAATTTGTTATCACACGAGAAAACGTCGAATGATTTAATTATTTAGAGACGTTGAAAAAAATACATTAGTTTTCGCCCTTTAAAACAAATCATGATCGCTTTTTTGCAAATTACAAAAATGGCAAATGCACAATACAACCTGTTGGCATTAACATATTTAGGGCCATTCCTAAACTTATTGGTACGTATCTTGGATAAAAAAAATCCTGAAGGTTTAACTGGACATTGTTTTCGAAGATCATCTGCTTCTTTGCTAGCTGACTCAGGTGCTGATATACATACGTTGAAAAGACACGGAGGATGGAAGTCTAGTTCCGGAGCAGAAGGTCACGTGGAGACATCGCTAGAAAACAAAAAAAAAAGGAAACAACCGTAAAAATCATGAGAGAAAATACTTCAAAGGTTGAAAATAAAAATCCAATCTTCATCATCTTCATCTGCAGGAATTAATTTAAATAATTGTACTAATGTTGTAATCAATGTTTTTAATAAATAGATGTTCTTTGAAGTGTTGACTTTGTTAACAGTAGGCCTTGGAATATTACAACATTGAGTGCTCTAATAACTTCTCTATTCAGTTTTCTAATGTTTCACGTTAGTACATCAAAGTGGATAAATAACTATTATGCCCGACTGAAGTTCGTACTTACTGATCTCGTCCCCGTCCCCGTCCCCAAATGTTACTGTCGCATGGACATATGTACTGAAAAGCGACAAATGATATTTTCATTTCTTTTTCTGTTAGCGATTGTTGTTGCCAATATTACCACAATTACCCGATATATCACAATAATTCGAATAATGACTTGTTATTGATTTAAATTTGCAACAAAAAACTCCGATGACTTCCGGAGATTCCGTCAACATTTAAACGATGCATTTATATTGTGATCGTTTACCATTATTTCGAGAGACTTGCGCTATTGTTTTCTTAATTTTACATTTATTTATTCTATTTTCGTTATTTCACGTCGTGTGCTTTTAGTACAATTCCTTATTCTTACATTACTTTCCTCAGCCACTATTTAGTCTGTTGATCAGTTATATATATATTTTGGTATTTTAGTTTAAGGTTCAGTCAATTATTTTTTTTATTTTATACAATTAATTTAACCCTTGTCTGTTTCATTATATTGACCCATGTCTATTTTCATGATAGAAATGGCTCAGCCCAGGTCATACAGACATGTTCTTGGGTAAAAATAACACAAATTCAAAATTTCCTTCAATTTAAATAAATATTGCTGGTTATGGAAAGAATTAATAGATGAAGGAACTCGTGTCACCCACATCTTTGTTACATCATGATTGGCAAAATTATTTGAGGCAAGTGAATTCCATTTGCGTTACCAGTTCTAACTGTTAACTGTCTTTTAAACTGTTTATAAGAGAACTTTCCATAATTACAGATTTATTGTTGCTAATGATCATTAACATAAAATAGTAATAAATATAATTATACATTAAGTTATTGTGTGCTTACAGGTGGGTGTGATCTCAGTTGCATATTATAATCAGTTGCAATATAATAAGCAGATGGAAATAATAAAACAAAAATATTTTAGCTTACCTGAAAAGAATGTTCTTTGTCAATGGAATTAACACATTTACTAAGAATGCAACTGCAATCAAAATCTGCAAGAGTTTAAGATCAGGTTATCCATAGAAATGTCGGACCTTTTCCGTTATACGTATACCAGTTCACTAAGTGAGTGATTCAGTTCCTTTGGCACAAAAAGTTTCATTCACCTTAAAGGAATCGGTTCTCTACAATGTGAACAGATGAACGTTGTGATAACAATCAACATTTGCGCGGTACATTTAAACGTTAGTTTTACACAAAACACAGAGTATTATTACAACTTAATAGTAATTCTATTATTATATAATTAATGTATTAGGGCTCTATTGGCTACTGCCGCGTCGAAATCTCTGCTAACCCACGACACGACTAATTTTATATTACCGGTTGGTAAATCGGATGTTTATGGCGGACTCTCTTCCTTTGATCCAGTGAACTGATTATTTGTAATTTCCACGCTAGATATATAATTTTATTGCCAACGCAATTTTATAACCAAAGCATTTTGCTACCAAGTGGTCCGCGACGTGCTAACGCACGCCGCTACCCGACAGATCCAACGTGCTACGTTCGCGAGAGCCTACCGGCCCTCGCTCTCGCGACCTTGTTCGCGTCTCCGCTCTCGCTCCGGTGCTCACGCTGTTTTATAAACCTCTCTCACTTTTAAAAGAATTTCTTTTGAAGGGAAAGCTCACTTTTAAGAGAATTTCTTTTAAAGGGTGTAGTAAATAAATAGACAAAAAGTAACTCATCTATTGATTCGCATTATGTATTTTTGCGATGTATTGTAGGAATTGTTCACCTCGGTAGACAATAAAAACCAATTTAAAAGACTTTCAGGGCAAAAAAACACAAATTCCTCACCAAATAACACGCAATTTCACGCCGACACGATGCGAAAAATGTATTATGAAATCTTTCCACGTACAATAACTCATCTATTGATTCGCATTATGTATGATTTTTATGATATATTGTAGGAATTGTTCACCTGTGAGTGGTGAACGTTCTACTGGCCATGTAAGTGGTGTGCGTTCTTTGTACTAAATAAATAAACTAAAGTAAGTAAACAACAAGTAAGTAAAACAAACTAAGTAAATAAATAAATAAACTGCTTTAAGGATTACTAATTGAAAATTTCCTAATAATAATTCTACCAAATTTTCTCGCTTACCTCCTATAATTCTACAATTCTTATCAGTATTGCATGACTATGTTAAATTGATTTAATAGGTAATCTGTACTGCTTGTTTGTCTATTAGGACTTACTTCAAATGCACGCCTAATGGAAAAGTGTTGAAGTTGATCTTCAGCGTTCTAATCACTTAAATCAATGTATTTACTACATGATTGCATGTAACCACAGTTGTGAATAGCAATGTTACTTTATAAACTTTTATTATTAAACGGCCTTTTCATGAGGATGGTATTTTCCTGGTATCAAAAGATTCAATAAAGTATTTTTTAAAGTATAGTATTCATTACTATAAGCCTCCATATAACACATCGATACATTTATCTTAGGATAAATAAGATCACCAGAGGAATTATCTGTCAGGTAAGAATGAACTACGTAATTAAATACATCTTGTTGCTAATACATAGGTCATTCAGAAAGCAAAGAGACAAATTGCTGCTGTTCAAAAACTGTTCAATTAATCAATGCCATATTTTCTGAATGTCAAGTTGGCATCCTTGTTATGGTATTTGTTCATATGCTCGATTCCAACTTGTAAACATAACTTGGAAATCACTCAGTTAACAATGTCGGGTACTCTCGAGCTTTGCACCGTGGAAGAACAACGCGCTGTGGTAAGGTTATTTAGTCGCAGAGAGTCGCATATTGTGACATCCACAGGAGGATGCTGAAAGTGTACAGGAGTAATTCTTTGGACCGCTAGAATGTGTACAAATGGGTGGCTCAGTTTAAAAGTGGCCGTGTAAGCGTATATGACGAGTAACGAAGTGGACGACCGGTCGAAGTTGCATCTTTCTGCCTCGAATCTCCCATTGACCCGTGAATTCAAGACAATAGGCGTATTACTGTTGAACTGATAGCTGAATAAGTCTAAGCGAGTGTTGGAACTGTCCACAACATCATTCAGAAATAACTGCAGTACAAGAAAATCTGTGCGAAATGGGTTCCAAGACAACTTACGAATACTCACAAAGAAATCAGGCTTAAAATCAGTCGACAGTTGAAAGAACGTTGTTTAACTGAAAAAGAAGCATTTTACAGAATAATAGTAACATGTGATGAAACATGGATCCATCATTATGAGCCTGAATTCAAGCGACAAAGCATTCAATAGAAGCATACGAATTATCCTACTCGGAAGAAATTCAAGAGCCAGGCGTCTGCAGGTAAGTCATGTTTAGAATATTCGGGACTCACAAGGGCCTATAGCAATACCCCCACACTCCTCAAAGATCAACGAACTGTCAACAGCCAATATTATATTAATATGCTCTATAGCAAATTAAAGCCTGACATCCGTTCGAAGCGTCCTGCACTGTTGACGGAAGGTGCAATTTTGCTTCATGACAACGAGCACCCACATACGGCACGCATAACTCAAAGAGGCACTTCAAAACATTCGGTGAGAGATCCTTCCACATTCCTCCTACAGCCCCAATCTCGCCCCATCAGACTTTCGCCTGTTTGGACTCCTGAAAGAGGCTTTACTAGGAAAAGATTTTTCATCAAATGAAGTTAATGATGTGATGCAAAAGTGACTTCGAGATCAACCGAAAGCATTTTTTGAGAGAAACATACACAAATCAGAAGAACGATGGAGAAAATGTATAAGAGTTCTTGAAGACTATATTAAAAAGTAGACAAAGTATTGTGTTCATTAAATAAATCGTTTTTGAGCTGTAGCAATTTGTCTCGTTTATTGAATGGCCTGGTACAACTAATTTAACCCTTAGACTGTTTGGGGTCTTTTTCGAGCCCAGGGGCAAAATATTGTTTTGCAACACTGAAAATTATTCACATGAAATTCTCGTTTTAGATATGCTGAAATTTTCAATATTAAAAACTGAAAAGATTACAGCACATGTTGTTGGAAATAATTTGATTTTTATACTTTAATTTTTTTATGCAATAATATGATTTTTATTGATTATTATCGGGGTCAGAAATTCCGCATTTGACGTCTAAATTACAAAACGAAAACTTCTAAAAACCTATACATTTCCGTTTTATAGTATTATGTGGCGGTTTGTCAATGATAATTTGGGGTACTTGTCTATTACGATTCTCTATTTCAAACGTTCTCATACTGGTAAGATAGACATCTATGTATAGTTGTGAGGATATGAGGATAAGGCGGAGAAGGGGTTCAATGGAAGAGATAGAGGTAGGTCCCGCCGCAGGGCATGAAAAGATTGAATTCCTCTTCATGTAAATAATTTACTGTAATTACAGTAAATTATAATTTACTGTAATAAATGCCCGAGCAACGCCGGGTACTTCAGCTAGTAGTAAATAAAGCAAACAAATAGCATCACTTTCTCAATTAATAATTCCAAATAACATCCGTGCATCAAATGCTTGTAACTATTGTGTAAAACGTTTGGGGTCAGAAATGTCCCCAAACAGAATCCATGCAAGAATTGAAGAAAAAGACACGAAGGGTTAATTAAAATCTTTCCACTATTTTATTTTATACTTTCAACCGTTGTTAACATAATAAATACTGACATATTGTTATTACTTCCATTTTATATGTATAATTAACACAAAAGTTTGTCAAGAGATCACTTTTAAGGTTCTAGTGGTGCTAAAAAAAGCACGTACTTTCTCCCCATATTTTCATGCAAAATGACGCGAAAAGTACTTTAAGATTTTTGAAAAAATGGACATGACCTTATTTCAAAATGTATCTTTAAGGAACAGATTTCATTAAGGGAAAAACTCTTTCATTAATATTTTTGTTGTAGGAAGAAAACATTTTGAACTTTTTCAAGTTTCAAAAATTAAGGGTTTTTAACAAACGTGAGACCTGCACCATTATCTTAAACTCCTTCACACTATCCAAAAAAATTAATAAAAATCGATGGAGATATTTTTTGAAAATTTGGAAAATGCCTCAGGGATTTTATGTAAAGTACCCTCCAAAATTGCAATATCAGTTACAAATTCAAGGGGCCGCAACATCAGCCAGGTCGATTGGAGAATATCAATTTTGGAGAAAATCGGCTGAACGGTTTATCCGTTAGCGTCGCAGACAGACAAACTGACAGATCTTTTGCTGTCTATCTATTTTTCGGAATCAATGACCCATAAAACATGGATTCGGGCAACACCACGTGTTAGAGGTTTTTTGTTCCAAATCAACTGAATTTATAGACTTTTTCGTTACCAGAACCCTGCAAAAAGAGTTTTCTCCCGAAAATTCGCCGTTTTTTTTTCGCGCAGCATTACATAACTTTCTCACCATTACATAACTTTCACTCAGCACATAAGTCACCGAGAAGAAAAAGATCAAAAGGCCCAGTACCATGTTATGGATGTTTGGACTTTGGACACTAGAAACAATTACAACCACAAAATTAATTGTGCAATATCTTCTGGTAATCACTAAACGGGACTTGTTGTGAAAGTAAATGAACCCCCAGCTGCATTCTTTGCAAAGGCAATTACCGCGCAGATGTAAAAATGAGAACTGTTTGTATTATAAGGAAATCGTTGAAAAGAAAATCACCCTATCCCATAGCACAAGAAATCCACCCCAAAGAACACTATCTTCATCCTTTAGCAACCAACAACAAGAACAATTTCCATCACTACCGTCTACCCAACCAAACAGAAACTTCACTGTAACAACAACCCTAGAAATCCATTCACAAATTGGAATGCAAAAGGGATTACATAAAAATAGAATTGACACAATACTTACACACCTACAATTTAGATATTTCATGCACAACAGACACACCTAAACAATAGAAACAGGTTTTACAGACTAGAATACAAAATATATAGAAATGACGAAAAATAAAAATGTACGAAATAGGATCGAAAATAAAGAAGGCGTGGTACTAATAGCAGTCAGGAATTATATAAACCATCACGAAATTAATATGCCAAACACCACAGAAATCGAAGCTGTTGCAATTAACCTGACAATGAACAATCAATCATAGAATATATTAGCTTCATATAAGCCTCCAACGATAAAAATACAACCTCTAAATATACTTAATTTATTCACCCCCAAATAAAAAATTCATTAAAACTAGGCGATTTAAACGCCAAACACACTAACTGGGGATTTTGAACTAGCAAGCAAGCAAGCAGGAAAACCCCTATCACATATTTTAACCAGCACCACTACAAATATACTATCCCCTTCAGAACTAACATACTATCCAAGAGATGAAACTAAAAAATCAGACATACTAGATATCGGACTAACAGACGGAAATATCAATTTTTACTCAATCCTCTAGCATGAACTCTGACACCTCTGACCACATTGCGGTAAACATACTTACACAATAAATTCCACCCTCGCGATCCCTAAACCCCAAAAACTTGCTTTACTGAAATTGAACGGTATTCTGAAATTACTGAAATTACCGATTCTGATATTTCTCATGGAATTTCTCAGGAATGCCTTTACTATCATCGACGCAGTCGACGGCCCGGCAGTAGCTCAGTCGGCAGGTGATGCTAATTTTTTTTTCTAATCTATGGATGGTGGAAGGAAGTTGACTGTGGAAGGGGTCTGTTTCATGAAGTTACACGACATTTAAATGGCTCAATACTAATTTTCATTTATTTCTGACTGGTATCAGAGAAGTTACATTCGAAAGCAGAGAAATGAATAATTGAATCCTACCTAATGAGCTCGTTAGAATAAATTTAAATGTTTAAACTTCAAAATTAAGAAACTACAGCAAAAAAGAAATTGAAAATTTCTGATGAGTTGAATTCTTAAGGCTAATGACAAACATGCCAGGGCGCGGCAACGCTTATATGCTAATGTCCTCGTTGCGCTTGAAGAGCGTAGAATATAACTCAATAGCGTGAGTTTTGCCCGTTTGGCGACTTATATGATGAGTGGAGCGCCGGCAGCAGATCCTGGGTCGTTGAACTTGCCAGCTGAGGGTTGAGCTCCAAGCAGCGGTCCCAAGAGGACGGCTGCGCTGGTCGTGGCGTACTAGAGGCAGCGGCGTTGACGTCTGGCAGCGCGGACCGTAGTGGTGGCTGGTGGCGCTGAACTGCGGCGGCGGTGAAGGGGTCGGTCGGTGAAGGGGGAGGATAAAGAATATCCTCCGAATTACCATTTTCTAAACCATTTTTTCGCGAGTGTGGATATATATTTTCATACCGAACAACATGGCCAGTCGTAAATGGATCAAATTTGGATATCAAGTCAATGCACCCTAAGAAGATTTCGTTTTGTAACCAATAAAGTTCGTTACCGAAGTTATAAAGTTCGAATGAAGTTGTTACCGAAAAATACTATCCTTTTGATGCTAAAAATTTCACAGTCTCTACAATTCTTTTTCAGGACATTTCTCCAATATTCCATTTTATTTTTATGCTGTTTTTTAAGTTCTGAATCCACTCTTTCTAAAACTGCAGACGTACATACAAATGTTCTTACACAGTCTTGATGTTCGGAACTGTTATGGTTGAGAAATACTGTTGTTACTTTTCCTGTTGTTAAGCTCTGTGGTAGCGAGCAAAGTGGTAGTTCCACAATATAACTTGCAAGAAGAACAAGAGATATATCCTGTAGATGGCGAATGAACTAACCATAACGTTTTGACAACTACTCCATTTGTCATTGTTTTTTAGAGATATGATTTTGATAAATATCGACTTTGATCTGCATAATGCCTTTTAGAGGTAGAAAAATCGATTCAGAAATCATTATTTTGCTCAAATCCATCTTTGGCAACCATTTGTCTAAAATAATCGCCAACGTTCCACTGTACTGGGTCGTTTGGAACTATATTTGATTAATTAAGTCTTGCTTTCGATACAAATATGAAAAGGAATATTTCTATAAAAACATTCAAAAGTTCTCCTTATGAAATTGTGCATCCGCTGAAATTCGTCCGCCCCCAAAAATTGCGCGTCCCAAGCTGCAGCCTACTCAGCCTGTTCGGTAATCTGGCACTGGGCATTCTGCACCGAGAGATGGCAATTGTAGTTCTGTGAATTCCGTCTCATTGTTGGGACATGCTTTATCTATATGAAACGCAGTCTTAATTGCTGATATTTTCTTGAAAACATTGTCACCGAATGCTCAACGATTTGTAATGCTTTTTACAAAAAATGACTGAGATGAGTTAATTCGAACAGAAATTGCTGTATAAATAGTATTACGTAACCATTACTAAGGGCGAAAAAGTGCTGTTTGCTGTTTTAGCACCTATGTCTTTTAGCACCACTAGTTTCTTCCACAAGAACCAAATGACGTGATGCACTCCCTGGTACGGCACTTGAACACAAGTTGGCAACTCAAACGTTAAATATACGCGATTAAGAAGTGGATTTCATATTTGACTCCTCCGCCGCTTCTGCGGAACTCTGTGCCTCCACAGTTTGGAAACTACAAGTGGAGGTGGGCGGCGCCAGCGCCGCCGTTTGCATTCGGCGCTGGCGCTTGGGGCGCGCCTGATCACTTTAGCCCGGGTGAGCAATTAGCGCGGCCCGCCGGCGCAGCCAACGAGCTTCATTCGTATTTGCGACAGGCGCAGACGGAGACCCGGAGAGCTGCTCGCGGATTTACCCCGTCTCTCGGTGACGAGAATTCGCGAGCAGCTCAATTGAACGAGAGGGTAAAATCCAAGGTCAAGCAAAGACATTTGACATCAACTTACGTAAGCCGAAAATAGTTAAAAATGCTATTTGTTTTTAACAGAAAAAAACTTAGTTTTTCGGTACAATCACTCGTCAAAAGAATAGACTTCATGTTTATCCAACTAGATATTCAACTGTTTTCTTGAGGCATGCGTCTTGTAGTACATACGGTTTTCCGGTCATAAAACTTTTCAACTATGTGTTTCAGTTGAACATGACGGCGAAATCCATGACCAAACAAAGAAATTTCACATCAGCACACAGTTTAGAAAGCGAGTGAACACTTCGGTGTTCTCTTTGTTGGGAGTCTGTAGAAACTGAAGTGTGAGTTAACATCAAAAAATGTCTTCCTTTATTTTTACAAAGCTAAACCACTAAAACGGTATTAATTAAATCAAAACAACATTTTTGTGAGTAAATAAGGCTCTTAAGACACCTGGAAGAAAATGTTGCCACCGCCCGCGCACCTTTGCTGTCAGTTGCAGTCTTTGCTCTGCGGAGATATAATCACTGGGTTGAAATAGTTCCGAGGAGAGAATTTGCCGTTGAAGAATGCAAAGGGGTAATACGTTGACACAATTATTGACCCAATGTTGATAAATGACACGACTCAAGAGGTATCCCGACGGACTGGAAACTGGAAATTAACAGCAAATGAGAGTATATACCGTTTTGGAGAGGAAAACATTAAACAACAAACCGCGCAGTGTTCATCCTCGGGTCTTAAGGATGCAAGAAGAGCAGATCATTGTTCGTGCAGACCAGATCACTATCCCAGAATAACGTTATTCTGTGTTACATCCTGTTTCCTGAAACGGGAGTGATTGGACAAGTGCCACGTCCTAGACAGTAGACCTCCTGCTTGGTGGGAGAAGCATTACGCCTGGCACTGTTTGCAATGTGTTACGTTACGATGCCTACCATGAATGCGTTACCCAAAAATAACTTTTGGGTGAGTAAAATGAACAGGCAGAATCGTCTAGCATTTGCAGAAAATTCTCTACATTTCGAGTATGGAGTATGAAGAACCGTCGTATTTTCAGACGAGAGCAAACTCTCAATTTTTGGGTTATATGATCAAAGCGCGGCACGGAGGACAAATAAAGGGCTGGAGCAACGAAATTCCCTCGGTCAAACACGGCGACAGTTCAGTTCTGGTGTGGGTGCCAATGATGTGGAGCAATTGTAGTTAATATATGAAGTAATGAATCAGTTCTTACACATTGACATTCTAAAGTCAAAGGGTATAGCCGAATAAGGCGGTGAAAAGTGACCCTTTGCAAGCAATTTTATGGAACTTATGTTCCATAAAATTTTGGAAACAAAAATTAGAAAAGAAAAATATCCAAACAAACAGGATCTCTAGAGATCGTTAGATCAAAAGTAGACTAGCATCTCTATTCAAAAATGCGACCAAGTTGTGAAATTAACGACACCCAGGAAATGTGCTGGTAGTTTATGTAAAAGGCAATCCAACAAAATAGTATATGACCGTTGTTTTGTAACAAATGTTTTATGTTAAAAAACTTGCAGTTTCTGCGCCTCATATTGAAGCAGAATTTCCTGTTGTCATTAGTATTGGGGTATTGAACTGTGGAAACATTTTTTTAATAAGGGGAGTTATTTTTTTGTAAAGATTGTTGAATGTTATTATTGTGTGCTGTTTCCGTAGACCCAAAACAGAAAGAACATCTACATGTCAACTCACCTTTTACATTGACTGTAACTAATGAATATCTCTATTTTTAGTAAAAAGGTTCCAATACCTTTTTTATAGACATTCATTTTTTAATTTAAATCACAACAATGATTTTTCCATTCCACTTAGTATTTAATATTAAACAGTGGCCATGGCAACGTTTCGAAGGTCGAATGTACCTTCATCATCAGGTCTCTACAATTTTGCAACTAAAAAACAGGAAAATACAGGAATTACTAGAAACAATTAATATAAGCACAATTACATCGACTTAAAATTAACCGTCTTTATCATTATAATCACACTTTCAAATTTCAGATTATTCATGAATACATGTCAATTTTGATGAAAAAAAAAACAATAAAATTATCAAATTAGTTCTTGATATCATGTTGAGCAGAACTAAATTGCCTATCATTACACCATCTCATTACAACAAATTTGAGTTGTTTATAAATTGTAACATTAAAGACCTAAGTTTAAAATAAGCTTAAATTTTAAATTAAAAGAATAATTATGACGCAAGGGAAGTGCACAGCAAGAGAACAACAGACTCCCATAGAAGATGAACAGGTTGAGCGTCAATGTTATGATACATCTGAGCGTCTGTAGTCGAGAACCTGAACGCTCCTATTGCGGAGAGAGTACTAACATAACTGGTTGAGGATTTGATGAGTTACTGGAGGGTAAGGATGGAAGGCAAGGATGGGGGAAGGGGGGAAGTTAGGGGCAGCTTTATTAAAAACACTGGAGGGACGACTCCTAAGGAACTACGGACAAAATGAGCTAATTATAGGATTTCAGGATCACAGTTCTATGGGAGCAACTTGGAAATTTCTTAGGAACTGACAATTACTAATTTGAATATCATTATTCAGAAGGTCTTGTTGAATGAGATTACAGTCATGTTGCATTGTCTCAAAATCGGAGAGTTCAAGATTTTGTTTGTTCCGTTTAACCAATTGTGCTAATCTAGGATCATAACTCTTTGCAAACATACTACATTCGAGGTTTGCATTCTTGGAAGAATTGATCTAGATAAATAAGGATTCGAAAACTAGTCTGGCACTAAAGTTTGGTTCTACTGCTAAGATTGCCGTATTTTGAAAATCAATAACATGACCCTGATTTATTCTACGAGCGGTTAGGGAGTTTTGCTTCTCAAAAGGTAATCTAATGTAATTGTGATGTCCTTTCAGCCTGTCACCTAGCCTCCTACGAGTGTGTCCTACACATGATACGTTACAATTGGAACATTTTATAAAATATACAGTATTAGTTTTTTTGCAATTTTGGAACCGGAACCTTGAGATGACGAATAACCTTTGATCTATTTAGAATAGTATTAACCAAACGCACATTTCATAAATTATTATGAATTAGTCTCTTTATTTGGTTATTAATCATCAGAACGAAGGTAATGTAAACATAATCTTATCTGAAATTTTAAGAGGCTTAATTAATCTTTGTTTCGGAGCAAACAAGATTTTCGTAATATCTGATTTAATTTCTGGCAGACAAATTTGGAAATGAAGTAAATGGGATACGCATTTCTAATTAATAGTAAAAATATTTTGTCAAGATTAACTGAATAGAAGATACTATCTGACATATCAAATATCATTTCAGCAAGATTTTTGACAACAGCGATTTTCATCGTGGTGGGATGAATCGTCTCTAGGGTAAATATTTCCGACGTGAGAGACAAGTCAAAAAAATTACATTTTTGTATTTTTTGAAAAAACAAAAAATAGAGAAATATGGTGTTTATGTAATCAGTTAGGGTGAATTTGATACTATCCCTACTAACAATTTCAAGAAAAACTTTGGAGCCTTTTTTGATAAATTTGTTAAAAAATGTCTGGAGGGCTTCATGTAAAGTATCCCCAAATTTTAAAGAATGTTTTCCAAACTTTCAAAGCTTTAACTAGAGCCTGGTGGACTGGAGTTTCTTCAATTTGGAGAAGATCGTACGTGTGATTTAGGCACTAGGTTTGTTCACATACGATAGACAGACGGACGGAAAGACGGACGGACGTTTTGAAAATAAAAATCAGTATCAGGGGACTCTAAAATGTGTATTTCCGTTGAAATCTCGAAATCAATTTTCCGCGGCATTACATAACTTTCTCTATACTACGTATATTTACTCTGTATATACGTATGTATACGAGAAAGTAACTAGAGATGCTACAGAATGGCAGAGACTTTCTCATAGTCAAGTTTTCTAATTTCCTTTTTGTGGACTGGTATTGTACAGTATTGCCTCTCCTTCTGGCCTGCTACCATCTATCTTCACCCAATGTATGCTTTTTTGAAATTTTCTCAACTTTCCAAGTAGTAGATTCCATTAATTTAAGAATATTAAAGAATGCTAAAACCTCATCCTAAATAGCAATTTTCATTGAAAAATTTGGAGCCGTTTTTAAGAAAATGATGTTAAGCGTTACTGAAAATGCGAAATTTGAAGCTCTTTTTCACAAGAATCTATTGAGTTTTCGAAAAGCTTCATTTGAAGTAATTTGAAGCACTTCCAGTCACAAATGCAATAATGTAAACAAATCCATTGAAATGTGCATATTAACTGCATGAAAGACATTTAAAAAAATTACATTTGTGTAAGCACATGTACTCATAAATATAATTATGTGAAGAAATCGCCTTTAACGTAAATATTACCGACGTTAGACAAGTCAAAAAAATTTCATTTTTGTAATTTTTGAAAAAACAAAAGAATAGAGCAATACGGCGTTTATGTCATCGTATAGGGTTTGTTTAGCGATAACTCTACCAAAAATTAACAGAAAAAATTCGGAGCCGTTTTTGAGAAAATCTTGTTTTTGTTATTTTATAAAATTGCAAATATTTCACGCCCTATTACGCCAAAACTACTAAAATTTTCAAAACAATTACATGACCTTATTAAAAGATATAATTATGAGTAACATATTTCATTTGAAGCAAAAATCTATCTTTAATTTTGTAGTTGTAGCAAGACGCCGAAAAAAGTTCAAACTTTCGCAATTTTCGAAAATTCAGAGTTAATCGCGTAAATCGGACCTACGCCGTGTATTTTACTCTATTCTTACAAGAAATTTAAAGAAAAATTTGGAGCCGTTTTTGTGAAAATTTTGAAAATGTCCGGGGGCCATCATGTAAAGTAAGTAAATCTCATCATGTAAAAGCTCAATGCTTCAACTAGAGCAAGATGGACAGAGTATTCTTCAATTTGGTAAAGATCTTACGTGTTGTTAGGCGCTAGTAGTGTTCACAGACGGACGGACAGACAGACAGACAGACTGACAGACTGTCGTCGGACTGACGACGGACGGACGTTTCGAAAAAAAACAAAACAACTTTCGGTATCACGGGACGCCAAAACCTGTATTTCCGTTGAAATCTCGAAATCAGTTATCCGCAGCATTACATAACTTTCTCTATACTACGTATATTACTCCGTATATACGTATATATAGGAGTAAGTAAAAAGTACTGGAATATTTTTACTAAAAAATAAACTTAATAGCAGACAGCCATTAGGTCAAGTTTATAATGAATATCTCTATACAACTATTCATGCCCAAACAGACCAAAACAACAGCACTTCGTCATAATTATGCTTTTTAAAACAAATAACTTCGTGCATATTTTGTTTCCTTGTTTACCTATTTCTATTTGTTACCTAACTATGTTCAATTGTACTCACAATAACACAGAGCATACACTTTTTCGGACAGTAAATTCCTATACTAGATGTTACTTTTAAAATGAAATGCACCCAGGTAAAAAATCACAAATGAAGCTCACATTTTTTTCATTCTAAAATATCCATAAATATTAACCAGCAAATATTTACATACACCAATAGTAACCAACGTTTACGGAGTCTTGTATCACTTTGAATGCCTCAGAATCCCGCTCAAACATTGAATACATAAACGAATAACACATACACATAAAAAGAATAAACACCCTAAAAACAGTTTTACAACTAATACACTTTTGTTATATACAGATTTGTGGCTAACTAGCAATCTGCCAGCGAAGTCCTAGATTCTT
This sequence comes from Teleogryllus occipitalis, assembly GCA_011170035.1. NCBI lineage: Eukaryota > Metazoa > Arthropoda > Insecta > Orthoptera > Gryllidae > Teleogryllus > Teleogryllus occipitalis. The sequence goes on along the minus strand of BLKR01000098.1, from coordinate 613,670 downwards.
TATAACATTTGACAAAAAATTCAAACAAATCCTTTCATACCAGCTACTCTCCTCGGAACACATTTACATTGATTTCCAAATACACTTATGGACTTCTTGTTTTACTTTACACACACTGAATGCTTTGGTCTAATTTTTCAAAAATTAAGATTTAAGAATGATTGATTCTTGATTCAAAAAGGAAAAAATTCTCCATACGTGATATCGAATTTTCCTACTTTTTTCCTGACCTACAGAAACTCTGATCCAAAGTTCAAATTAAAATTATTCCATCTGGAGCTTTCTTACTTGACAATATACTATTTCGCCTTCGGGGTTATCTGGTTGAAACGACCTCGCGTCGTCTCCCACCTGCTCCGCGATGTCTTTTGACCTTGAAGGGCCGGCTTGTGCCCGTTATAAAATGTGTAGCCGGGCCTTCGTGCGTTCGTTTGCGTAGGGTTTCGTCCAAGAATTTTACCCACATGCAATGAAAATTCCATGTAACAGCAACGTGGCAACGGAACAGAACGTCAAGACAAAAAGATAAAAACACTGGAAAAGATAAAGAGACATTCGAATATTAGCTATCGTCTGAAAAACTCGTACGAGCTCCTCACTTCTCTGCCATCAATTATTGATACAAACACTACTCTTGATTAGAATCACAATTAGTCGTATTGCATTTAAAACAGTTTACCTCTCCTATTATCTTCTCTGAAGAGTTTTTCTGGCGTTATTTGGAAACGAATGCTCGTAACGGTACTCTCTTGTGCGATCTGGCCATACGTCTTGTCCGGTCGACGGTTCGTTTCTAAAAGACGCTTCAAATATATTATGCCGACTTCCTTCTTTTCTGCTTCATTAGCGAACTCTTCCGTTACATTTTTGCACTACCTCTTTTGTTTTTGGGTGCGCGTTGAAACTCGTTTAAACTCCCCTCTGGACACAGGCGTAGGATGTGACACGTTTTGATTGATTGGTGGGAAAACGGATATTCAAGATATAATACATGAAAACATTATTAGTATTCCTTATTCATGATTATTATTATTATTATTATTATTATTATTATTATTTATAGTTAATATTTTCTCTCTTTACATTTTATTTGCAATTTGTTTGCGAATAAACATTTGGCAAAATTGTACATATTTGTGCATTCATGTACTTGAGAGGAAGAAATTCCAGTGACCGCACTCCACTAATGTTACATTTTTAGTAGTTAACAATCTGATCTAAACAAGTCTGATACATATAAAAATAATAAAATACATATAAAAATAAACAAGAATAAACACGTAGAACCCGAAATTTCTGAAATGAACAATTTACAGGCGATATGCAAGGTCTAAAGTATGATGTCGAAGTTGTCTGATGGCGACACTATTGTCTAGTAACTTGATGGCTAGAATATTGGGATGGTTATGTATTCGAGTTCCTCCGTTTGTGAGCTGCTCGGTGATTGTGCATAAGCACCACGCTGATTTAAATTATTTACTGACATAAATTATTTGGGAGGTTTTCTTGATTTGTATTTATCTTGGTTTGTAGAGAAGTGTAGTTTGAAACTTGACGAATTCTAGAAGCAGTTCTCGACACCTGCGGATATTTTCTATTATGTTTGTTTTGATAAGCTTCACATCCTTCGTAACTTGCCGTATGGGGACCTTCATAAAGAGCGAATTTTGGAGGAATCGTCTTGTTTTTCTTGTTATTACAACTTGGTGCTGCTATCGCGATTCTCACCACACAGTACACACCGATAAGAATGGTTGCAGGAGTGTACTTCCAGTGCTTCAAGCTTTGGCAACCGGTGTGTCACGCCGGTGTAACACGCCGGTGTAACACGCCGGTGTAACACGCCGATGCAACACGCCGGCACAACCTATATAGCACAGTCACATCAAACCAAATGGAATATTTAGTACTCATTTATTACTACTTTATTATCCAAAAAATGAATTTTAGTACTGTTGCCGCATATGAAATAAATATTGTTAAAGACGGCATAGTTATGCAACCACGCACGATATTCGAGTATCAAATTACTACGAACGGGCACAGATAACTCAAATCTACTAGATAGTTAAATACACATTCGATACTAATTTATTATCCAAGGAAATTTATTAATGTTACCGTGTACTAAATAAATACTGTTAAAAATTGAATCTTATTTATCCAAGCATCCATTTATCCAAGCCTGCCAGAACTTCAAATACGATAATAAACAGAAGCAACGATCACAATCAAATAAAGCCAAGCACCTAATTAAATACACATTCAATACTAATTTATTACTCTAAACAGCAATTTATTACTGTTGCCGTTTATGAAATAAATATTGCCAAAGAATGCATAGTTATGAAAGCACGCACGGCATTCGATTATTAAATTCGATTATTAAATGCATTAATTACCATTTGGACTGTATAAATGAGTATAAACAACCTGTAACAACTATTGTAACACAGCTTCCGGGTCAATGACCCCCATCTCGATCAGGTTTTTCGTCCAGTTTCCCTGATCCATTGAGCAAATGCTGAGATGGCACCTTGTTTTGCTTCTGGACATAAATGTAACTTCATTTTCTGTGCACGTCTTCTAGAATTCAGTGGGAAATACAATTATTCAAATTATCGTTTCCATGTTGTCGTGGCAGGAAGTAATAAGAGCCAAAATTTATTGCTTATTTATCCTTGAAAATAGATTTTATTACATGGGAGTTTTTTGTTTGTTTTTTCTCCCTTTCAAAATTCAAAATTTATTGCTTATCCTTGAAAATAGATTTTATTACATGGGAGTTTTTTTTTCTCCCTTTGAAAATTCAAAATTTAAGTAGTATATGACTTAGTGTAGGGATCACAGAATTTTGAAAATGTGCACACAATTCACTTTTCCCCATAGCACGTCATACGCAGTTTTTTAACTTTTTTTTGACGTAAAATAAATAAATAAATCAATAAATAAATAAATTAGAGAGTACAAACGGATATAATCAAATAAAACCAAATTCGTAATTAAATACACAATTTACTTCCTTATTACCCCAAAGAGAAATTTATTACTGCTTCCATTTTTTAAATAAATATTGTCTAAACCTGAATAATCGAGTAAATATTATTATTATCGTCAAATAATCGAGTATAATATGTGATAGCTGGAAATGGCACTTTGATATAACACTAAGTAGATAATTAAATACTCACTTAATAGTAATGTATTAAGCAAAACAGAAATTTATTACTGTTGCCGTTTATTAAATAAATATTGTTGAAAATTGCATAGTTATGCAACCATGCGCGACATTCGAGTATTATATTACTCTATTACTTATGTTACTGTTACTTATGTTATTATTCTTATATTACTATAGGGAGTACAGGTGGGCACAAACAAATAAAAGCAAAGAGGCAATTAAATGCATATTCAATACTAATTATCACTCAAAAAGAATTTTATTACTTCTGCCGTTTATTAAGTATGCGTTGTTAAAAATATAATCATAGTTATCCAACCATGTCAGATTTTCTAATATGATAATAGAGAGAACGAACGGGTACAATAAAAGAAAACCTAAATAATAATTAAATACAAATTTAATACTAATTTTTTGTCCTAACTAAAAATTTATTACTGTTGCTGTTTCTTAAATAAATATTTTTGAAAGCGGCATAGTTATACAACCTCACACGACATTCTAGTTTTATATTAAAGAGTACGAACAGGCACAAACACATAAAACCGAATAGATTTCACAAGGATGTGACGATGTGTCGCTCTTGATGAAAATGGCTGATTATGAATTGGTTTTTCATCTTGATTACATATTCAATTTTAGTTTTTGCAAAATTGTCGATGTTTCATTTTTCAAATTAGCACTTGCTCCGTCATACGTAACACAAGGCTGCGACGATTCATTGCTTTTGATTAAAATTGGGGTGTCATCAATGTCCATGTCAGTGTTTCAACCTGGTTGATTCTGTTTCTTCTCATCGCCCATTTTCTGCAAAATTTCCGATTGGTTATATATCAAATGAACGTTGGCAATGCATTACAACAGCTTACGTCTCATTATATAGAAGCAATCCGTACTTTTGAACAAAATTTGATCGTTCTCTAACGCCAATTTTGGTTAAGTAGTTGCTCTCTGGCATTTAGCAAGAACGGTGAGTTCATCAAGAAGATGTGAATATGATCCGAAATGTTTTTGTTATATATTGGCTCATTTACACTAAAACGCCGAAGGGAAACCATCACCTTGTTTGTAAGCATATCGTATCACGCTTATTTTAGCATTGAGTTAAGGGATCAAGATAAATCTTGGACCCCACATAGTGTTTGTCACACATCTGTTGCAGGTTTGAGTAAATGGTAACAAAGCAGAAGCAAAAATCTTTATCTTTTGGTATTCTAATTGTGTGGAGAGAACAGAAGAATCATGTAAATGACAGTTATTTCTGCAAGGTGAAAATGTACGGGCATAATAAGAAAAGTATGAAAGAAATAGTTTACCCAGAGTGAGCTATTAGACCCGTACAACATGTGTCTGACATTTCTACACCAAATTCACCACATGATCTACCATCTTCATCTGCAGATTATTCAGACTGCTGTGATAGTGAAACACATGTTACCGACTTCCCCAAAGAAGAGAGAAACCCCTAGTTGTTTCATCAAGAAGATCTTAATAGTTTGGTGCGAGATCTTGGCCTCTGGAAGAAATCGGTGCAGGTTTTATACTCACGAAGAAAAGAGAAAAATATGCTCACTCCAGGCACGGTTTACTGGTGTCGAAGACAAGGCTCCGAATAAGAATAGAGAGTTCTTTAAATATATTTGTTCAAAAATATCCTTTTCTTTAAAAGGCCAAGCTTCAAGTAGGTATCTTTTTTTAGACATCAAATTAGAAATCTGGTACTAACGAACACTTTGAAATGACTTCAAGACTTGCCTGGTTAAGTTTCAAAACTGTGTTCGTCAATTTTTTAGGAAATACAAAACATCCAGATTTCAAAACTATGGTGGATAAATTCTATAAAGAATTTAGGATTAACAAATAAGGGCAAATATTTTCCAGTGATGATGACAGACTCCTGTTGGTTCTTCAAAAGAGAAAGTGTAGATTTCCACAGAAGACGACCGAGGAGGCAAAATTTCACCCAAAAAAGTGTTAGCAGAGCCTCTGACATTGTTAGGATTTATAACATTATTGTTAATGTAAGTATGTTGTGAATGTGCTTAAGGTGTATACTGCTTGTATATAGTTAGTTAGTTAGTTAGTTAGTTAGTTAATGCCTTATTTTACGTGGCGAGACTCGGGCCATCAGGCCCGCTCTTCCGTCTAACCACGCAAATTTCGTTACGCTCCTTTCACCACCTAGCGGAGAAAGGAGGTATTATCTTGGGCGATGAAACAGGCGGATCTCAATTTTGCTCAGAGGCTTCATTTAGGCTTGAGGATCTTTTACATGCAGTAAATCTACTAACATGGACAGCCGGCTTTACTTCCCCTCCGAAGGAAGGCGTACGAAGGATTTTTTCGCCCTTAAAAATCCACGGCTTCGATCGGGTTTGAACCCGCAAACTCGGGTACAACAATATATATATATATATATATATATATATATATATATATATATATATATATAGAGTTAATTTAGTTCAACTGTTCTTTGGAGGCTTCTACGAGGAATGCACGTTGGGAAGAATACAGGCAAGTTTACGACTAAGAAATCAAAGATGGTGGGGACATAAAATCATTTTTCATTTAGAAATGAACACACCCAAAAATACTGGACTCTACTATCTGGAATTCGTTACTCGAATGAGAACCTCGCATTCGTTACTGGCGTTGAGTAAAACTACGACTGCCGCCTCGATGTCTGAATAAACTTTAATGATCATTAAAAACAAATACTCATTTGAGATTAGTTCTATATTTTTAGTCTAGTTATTCAGCTAGTGCAAATGCTAACCTTGCCTCTGATTGGCTTTAGACATTACCAAATTTTCACAAAATTCTTATTCTACAGTTTTTAACTATTTACGATTCCCTCTGACTTGTTGACGATATTCAACAAATATCAATTACTCCATCATTCCACACGTTAAACTGATTGAATAACACATTGAAATAATTTACTACCCTAAATTTGAACTAAATTTGAAACTATTTACAAATATTTATTTCATAATCGGCAACAGTAATAAATTTAATTTTGGGGTAATAAATTAGTAGTTATAATTAAACGAGTTCTAGATATTCGTATTAGTTTGAATCGAGTGTGCCATTTTTTAAAATTCTGGTTGTGGCAGTTTGACAGTCATGTCACCACGACCACATTTTTCATTAACGGCAAGAGTAATAAATTTAATTTTTATACCTTTTCATTTGATGGGATTGTGCTGTAGGGGTTGTGCCAGCTTCACCTGTGTTTGGTAACGAAGGCATTGCAGAACGTCTCGCTTTACTCTTGGCGCTTCAATTATTTTGGTGTTTTGAAGGTACTGCAATTTATAAAGATCTTTGTTACCATCTTTTGGTTCCAAATCAATAAAAAATACTGATATGGTAACTTTTGTTACACGGTATTTGCAGGTAAGAATGTTTCTTACAGTATGACCGTTTTCTTCTATTTCTGCTTTCAATTCATCAATATTTATTGTAGGATACTTATTTTTTCAGACTCTTCTAAACGCCCTTTCTTGTTTTAGGTGTGAAACAGTTTTCTCTTTAATAAGGCACTTAGTAAGTGATCGATAAGCTTCTGGTGTTGTCGGTAAAATTTTGACCCATGAGCTTGCAGCAGTATTCTTCCTTCTTCATAGCTCTTCTAATATTGTTTGTCAGTTGTGTCTGAAGTTTCTGACATTGCGCTGAAGGCATTTACCCCAGAGAGAAATATTGGAAATGGCTTTTGCACCTTCTGAATGTTGTTGGATTTTTGACTTTCATCGGTTACTTTATCATTGGATTCATCGTCATTTTAGTTCGAGATCTGAAAACCTATTGCCTGTTGGTGTGCTACTTACGTTTTCACTTTGACGTTTTGATTGTTTTTGTCTTTCAGGGCTGTTTGATTTATACCTCTTGCGCTTTTTTACAACTTGCCATTTTCGGTATTTGTATGAGTGTTGCTGTCACTACTGAAATTACTGTTGGCTGTTGGATTAAGTTCTGAATTTGTTACGTCTATTGAACTTTAACTTGATGACTGTACTGCAGAAGGGAGAAATGGCAATGATACAATGAGCTGTGTTCCTTGTGGTATCTGATGTAAAATGAGTTGCTGCTGCTGATGTTGTTGTTGAAGAAACAGCTGTGTTTGTAATTCAGCTTGACTTGTAGTTGACGAATCCATTATGAATTCAGATTCTGTCTGATAGTTGTTCTCGGTGGCCATATCGATTGTTTGGTGCATTATTTTCTTGAAAACACTAGTTGGAACACAGAATTTCATGAACAGAAGTACAATTGATCACGAAAACTCTACATCCTAGTCAAAAACAAAATGTCAACGCCCAACTTAGAAACAACGAGACACCGCGGAGTAGCGGATTCGGCGCCGACCCCACACATCGGCTTGCAGTATTTACCCCTCGAGGTATCTTCTTTATACGGACCCCCTCCGAACGAGTATAAGCTCTAGACTCCCGGTTGGTCTCCTCAAATGTGTGCTATTGTCATGCATATATGTGTGTGTGCGTGTGTAAGGGGAGGTGATAGGACAAGGAGGAGGAACAAAAGTTCGCGAGCGGTCCGTGGTTCATTTGTTAGGGTACTGTTCCATCATTCGCCTGGTATCGATCAGAGAAACCACGAGAAACAACCGATCAGACAAACCATAATTCTTCTTAAGATAGTGGTTGAAATCGACCTGCTATATGTCTAGTGACTCAAATCCGCCATCGTCAGAAGTAGAACGTTAAGGACCTACCGATCAGAGTCGCTGCAAAGATAAAGACAATGCTGCTAGTGATGCCACTAATTCAGTGTCAAGCTACGAATAGATCATAGCTCTTGTGTGTGCAGTGATTGTGTCATGCCATTCCACACTCATTTTTCGAATTGAAAGCAGGGGTAATTAATTACAAATTGAAGCAGTTAATTCGAAACTGAGGCAATTACGAATAATTAGCATTCTATATTCAAAAAACTAAGAATTTTTGTTTTCAAATGAATTTGAGCGTTCTGCTCATTCAAATTGCGTATTTTTTCTCTAAATGAAAAGTAGTGGAACGCAGTGGGTTATCACTTGCTCTTATTAAACCGTTTTAAAGTAAAAACACAAAATTTTAATATTATCTTAAAATGAATAGACTAATAATTATCTGCCACGTGTTATTTACGACGTGTTTAAGACCTATTACATTCCATGTAGTTTGTTCTCATGGTCGTTTTGGTTTGCAAGTTGCAATAGATTTATCAAAAGCTTTCAAAGTTTTCTAGCGATATTTCTAAGTTCAAAGATTAATGAGCGTTTTTAAATGCTAAGGTTAATGAGTCTACAAAGGCATGCGTACAGGAGGCAGGTGGCCTTGGCACACTTTAAAATTTCCCCGTAGCCTAACGTGATAAAATATTTCATTTCCGTTAATATGATCAATTCCTGATTTCCTCCTTTTTAAGGTGATAATTCGGTGAACTGATTAACAAGGTTTAGTGAAGACGCTCTCCCAACCATCTGGAAACCCTATAAATAATTTACATCAAACCAATTGTATTTATTAATTATATCATTAAAGTGATTTCATTCTCCTCGTATTATGTTTTATTTCTTGACCAGTAAAATATGCCATTTAAAGTGGGAAAAGGGAGCCGGAGGGGCCCATAAATATAACTGACACCTCTCTTTCTAGGTTGCGCAGGCCTATGAGTATAAATATTAGGTATAAATAATACTTTTTATGGTTTACTAGTTCATTGCTGTGTGTTTACGGACCTCAAACAAAACACGTAACGGTATTGTTAATACCCTTGCGGGTCTTTCTGATTCTTTATGCCCTCAGGCCTTTTGAACACTTTGTGACGTCGTCGTGATGTGAAAAACAACACAGACACGGAGTTCTTTGTACAAGTTTATTTAATATTACTGTACATTACAACATTTACGTCCTCCTCCGGAAACTACCGCTGCACTCCACAGCACTACCATTCCTGAGGCAAGCCGCCTCAGCCTGATCCAGCGTGCTAACCTCTAGCACCGCTCCCAGCATCTGCTGTAGGCACCCTCGCAAACCTGTGACCGCCCCTCACGGATCAGCAAATGCCTCCGCTCCGCGATTCGGCCCAAACTCGAATGCCTATCGCCAACACTCCACCGGCGTCTATAGCGAGGAGTCACGTGACAGACCTCCCATGCTGAAGACCCGCGGACCGCGTCACCTCATTACAGAGTTTTGGGTCGGGCGCACAATGGGGCCCGCCGACCAGCTGCAGACGATCTATCCTCACTCATCATTCTGCGCTAGCTACCCCCAGATGTTCCTAGACACGCCCCCGCTGGCTTGCACCCTCGAAACGACCGCTCCGGTTGCACCGCCAGCCCGACGTCTGGACCACCCCCTCCCACGCACCGGCCCACGCCTTGTGCGGTCCGACGACTAGGAAATGCTACGACGTTACAACTTTATGGCCCGCTCTAATACCAACACTACACATACATTTTTTATAAATACGATTTATTAAAGTTACGATGGAAGCAAATAAAATAGTAAATAAATGGAATGCTCAAATAAGTAAAATAACTCGTTATAAACCTTATATTGCTTAATTGATATGAAAATTGTAATTTTGGAATGTTCCCGTGAATATACAATTGTCATCAGTCACTCACATTTCACTGTTACGTATCACCTACTTTTAAGAGACATAGTATGTGCTTCTTTAATAGAAGTACTACTCGTAGTAATAAGATGTATAAACATGATGTATATAATGTTCTCTAAATGTTATTTTTTGGTGTTATGACATATTATAAGTAACTTTTAGCAATAGAAGTAAATAACCTAAAAGCACAGTTTCATCAACGCAATTTACACTGTTTTTCACACTGTACACAACTCAAAATGCACCATAAACATTTTCATATATTTTTCGGGTGATTGATTTTTTCGTGTTTCTGGGTCAACTGCTTTAGTCATTAGTCCCGTAAGTGTGGTGCATGTTTTTTCTCGAGAGATGGCGGTAATCTTCCCCCGCTGGGTGGTGAGATCCGGCGCCGGCCTACCGTCGGCTAGTGGAGTTTCCCCCTAACCAAGACTCTCCCACCAACGGGGCACCGCCCCAGCCGGGACAAGCTCTCAGCTCCCGACTGGTCTCTCGGAATATGTGGTAGTATAGTGTATGTTAGTGTGTGTGTGTGTGTGTGTGTGCGTGTGCGTGTGCGTGTGTGTAAGGGGAGAGGATAGGACAAGGAAGAGGAAGGAAAGACCGATCAGAGCAGCCGGCCGCTAGAATTCTCCTTTGTGTTTGAATTTAGGTTTGAGAAAATATTTTTCTGATAGTAGAAATTGTGTACTTATTTATATTTTTTCCGTCAGTTAAAATAGTGTTAAGTTGCCGAAAAAATTAAAATTAAAAAAACACGTTTTTGGCTGTAGATAGGTGTGGGTGGTGGGACGGGGCTAAGAAACCTTTCAAAAATATTGTTATATTAGAATTATAATGTAACCACTCATACGTCATTTGGTTTAGGAGAACTTTTTACCATCTTATCAGGGGATACCTTTTGTCAGAACACAGTTCTTCTCAGAACCTCCATGTTACTGTTCTCGGATGTATAGTTCAATGTTCTTGCCCATTAGGCTTTATACTATTGTCACCAGAATAGCCACAATCAAACCGTGCAAGGCGGAGAACCTGGTAGACCTGAGTCTGCATCTTCAACTGATACAGTTTTGTAACATATCTTGTTCTTATTATTTTTAAACATTGTATTTCCATAACATTTTAAAATATCGATGTCAGTAAACGTCTTGAATGTGTGGATGTGCCTAAATCACCCAATGATCAGTCAGTTAAGCATGATAAGCAAAAATTCAAAAGATGTATCAAAGATCACCGCTTACATTCTAATTTTTACTAGCGCTTGAGCTGCAAGGTTAAATAAGATTTAATAAATTGTAGGCATTAGTTTTTCAAGTGTTCATTGCTGCTGTTTAAGTGCAAATTAATAAGTTTTGTTAACTTTATTAATTTATCAGAGTAGATTGAAGTAAACAAAATCCGTTAGATATTCCTCACAGTGGCAGAAATAAATTACACCAATAAACATTATTGCACAAAGACGGTTTGTTGACTATCATACGAGATTTATTTTAATAACTTTTACAATGAAGTATTTTCAATTACAAAATTTTTGGAGGGGAGTACTCCTAACTACATAAAAGAGATGTTGAAAATGAACGCCGGATAGCAGGACACAGATAAATAGCCATCTCAAAAATATCAACTTCTTATTTCAGGCAGGTTTTCTGTTCATTGCCAATTTCTTGCAATATTTCAAATAACTTTTACTAAAATAACTACTACTTTCAATGACTTATTTCAATGGTCCGTATGTATGAGGGTCAATCAAATTAAAACAAAATAGACTACACAACGAGCATGATACAAAAGTTGGTAATGCTGATAGTGTGTGTATGTTCAGAAGAGCCCTCTATTGGGGCAGGAAGAAACAGCGCAAACGTTTGCCGCTCTGTGCTTTAAGTGAGGTCAGGGGGTCTGTGCGTTTCATACATCACTATGGAGGCCGGGAAACAGGAGCAGAGAGGTTTAGTGGGCTTTTGACAGAGTGAGGAGTGTCAGGAGGAGAAATTCATGTCGGAATGTCTGTTGCGAGTGGTGAACACAGGATGTCACGTGGGCGTGTGTTTGAGTGGAATGAACGATTTTGACAGTCACATTTTGTCACTGGATTTTGATGTCAGTGGAAGACAACAGTCGGCCAGGACGGGCACTGCGTATCATTACCCTTCTGTCATTGCTACAGTGGATTCTGCCGTCAGACTTGACCGACGGCGGATCGTGGAAGACATGTTGAGCATTAGTCACGGTACCACTCACGCCATCTTGATAGAGAAACTGAAGTTTCGGAAGCCTGTACGTAGTTGGTCCCTCACAGCCTGATGGAGAAAGAGAAGTTGAACGACAAACAATGTTGACATCATGGCAGCACTTGGAACGTATCTCAATTAAGAATAATGTTTCCTGTCTCGTCGATTTGCTTTTGACGAAGATGTGTACGCCTGGATACAATCATTGGTCAGAAGGCAACTACAAACATTTTCCTCAAAAGACATTGTCTCAGAGGAATAAGTTTATAAATAGTTATGGCGATTACTTTTGAAATAATAAATAGCTTACTTACTTTCTTCCACCTGTTTCGATTTCATTTGATTGACCCTCATATATTACAGAAATATGACAGTCTTTCGACCGTATTTCGACACAAATATAATCATTGAGAGAAGAATAAATGACCTTTGGAAAGTAAACAGAATATAACGGAGATTTTATTTTCAATTCCTTCTTGTGAATTTGCAAACTCCATGCTTATTGTCTTTCAAGAAAGCTCGCTCAGAAACCCTGAAGCTTTCCACTGTCGACAGAAGAAGGTCCCTTTTTGTCTTCGCGATGAGACGAGTAAACAAAGATTTGATTTCTACAGTGCAGACATTCCCCGCTCAACGAACCTATTCAATATCGAAAGTATCTGTAGCCAGAGCTACGCAAACTTTTCAAAGGATCGGCGCTCTGTAGGGCCGGACTCTCCAGTCTACACAGGAGACCAATTCATAGCGTTTGCAGAGTAATCTGAGACGACAGGGGCGCGGTAAAGGAGGTCAGGCGGAGAAGGAAAGCTAAAATTCCTAGGAGCTCAGAAAGTGCCAGTGGTTTCGACATTCTTCACATCACGAGATTTATTTAACATATCAAACTAAGATGACTGAAAATGACACCTCGTTAAGCTATATATTTCCATTCAGGTCATTTTTATCAATTAATTCATATCCATTGGTGACAATTAATAGGATATTCGACGGTATGAATATTATTAATTGCGAAAACTGAAATTAAATTTTTAGTTTAAAATTGTAAAGCACTTATAAATGTTTATGATTTAAATTGCAGTTCACAGGCTACTTAATTTGAAGTTATAAGTTTTAAATAAATGTAATTGGAAGAGCATTCGATAGCATAAAAATAGTGGTGCTACCGCAGCATATACTTTCATGCTTTGTTTGTTACTGCTACACAATATTATACCACCACACGAACCTGCGAAAGTGTTTTCAACCAGCAAAAATTTGTATTCGCAACTCGGATCCACAGAGCTGTGCGTCCTGCCCCGATGGAACCGCTGGGAACCGCTGGGACGTTCCAAATCGGACCGACGCATAACCCTAGATTACAAAGGCGTAGTCTGGCAAACTACTCTGGGTAAAAATAAATAAAAACTAATTTTTACAATGAAACACTAAATTTAAGGGATTGATCATGCATGATACGGAGTTACAAAATACATTTTAAAGGGTTTTATAGATACACCTAAATGACACTTGCTTCGTGCTGTCCACACATGGCTTTTGAGAAGCGTTCACAGAAGTACCCCATCACACAACCTTTGTTATGATCTCCATCGTCCCATTATGATTGCTAAGTGTTCAGAATAAAACTTAAA